>RJWH01004014.1:71967-125791 GCA_004363575.1 Solenodon paradoxus | reverse complement strand
AGATTTCCTGTAAAGGAGGACAATGCTATTGCCCGTTCATCAGAAGTTTGCAAGAGCCAATTTGTTTGGTCTTGTGTATAGGGAGTAATTATTAAATCAGGGTCCTTACCAAATAGTTGGCGGCTGGTGAGTCGTCCTTTCATTATGAGAGTGGCGAGGAGAGAGGGGTAGGTAAGTAGTACTCGCGGGGGAGAAGCCGGCAGATGGACCCAAAGAAGGGGGGTGACCATTTTTTGTAATGTCTGTTGTAATGGGTTGCCAAAAGACTCCCGTGGGTGTATGAGTTGTGGGGAGTAATAAAAATGCCAAAGGGAGGTCATAGGAAATTTGTTGGGCGCTTTGTTCTTGAATGGCTCTATTAATTAAAGTTAGGGAGTACTCTGCTTCTGGAGTAAGTGTTCGTGGAGATAGGGGGTCTGAATCTCCTTTTAAGATGTTGTTGAGGGGGAGAAGAGTACTTGTGGGAAGTTTTAGATAAGGCCGAAGCCATTGGCTGTCTCCAAGGAGTTTTTGAAAATCATTGAGTGTTTTTAAATTATCAGTTCGTAGACAAATACGACGGGTGAAAATTTGTTGGTGGCATAGCTCGAATCCTAAATAGGAATACGGGCCAGACATTTGTATTTTATCGGGGGCAATTTGTAGTCCTTGTGTAGCAAGGCAGGAAATAATATGGGTGTAACAGGCCTTAGCGATGTCAGCGTCTGGGCAGGCCAAGAGAATATCGTCCATATAATGGAGGATATAGGCCTGAGGCCATTGTACCCTGACTGGGGCGATGGCAGCTGCGACGAATTTTTGACATAGAGTGGGACTGTTGGCCATACCTTGTGGTAATACCTTCCAATGATAGCGAGGCATAGGGCTTTGAAAGTTAGTTTGTGGGACGCTAAAGGCAAAATAGGGTCTGTCCTCAGGATGTAAAGGGATGGTAAAAAAGCAATCTTTAAGATCAATAACAATTTTATGGTAATTAATGGGAATGGCGACAGGCGAGGGGAGGCCAGGTTGCAGTGCCCCCATAGGGACCATCATCTTATTGACAGCCCTAAGGTCTTGTAAGAGACGCCATTTTCCGGACTTCTTTTAGATAATGAAAATGGGAGTGTTCCACGGGGAATTAGTGGGTTCAATGTGTCCTGCTGCAAGCTGTTCCTGTACTAACGCTATGGCAGCTAAGGTTTTTTTCATGAGTGAGGGGCCATTGATCAACCCATACAGGCTCTGGTGTTTTCCAGAGGATTTTATCTACGTGGGGTACAGGACTGTCAATGGCCGCTAAGGAAAATTTTGGTGATATCCTAGACCAGCTTTATCTGTTTTGGAACTAATAGTAATGGGCTGGGTGATTCCCTGATTTTTTCTTCCTAGTCCTTGGCCAGGTAGGAAGCCTTGGTTCAACATTTGGGTCGTAACAGTATTATTGGGACTACACATGATAATTTTCATTTGAGAGAGAATATCCCTTCCCCAAAGGTTAATGGGTAGGTTTGGAAGGACAAAAGGGGTGACGAGGCCGCTATTTCCTTCAGAATCTTCCCATTTAAGTGTTTGAGAGCTTTGTTGAGGATTGGTGGCCTGTCCAATGCCACGTAGGTGGGTGGCAACAGCGGTCAGCGGCCAGGCCTTGGGCCAGTGGGATTGAGAGATGACTGTAGCATCTGCTCCCGTGTCAAGAATGCCGGTAAAGGTTTTTCCATTTAGTTTAAGCTCAAGTAAGGGGAGCTGGTGTGATATTTGTTGAACCCAATAGGCATCAGAGGAGCCGGGGGTGCTGGACCCTCGGAAGGCCCTTTGAAAATTGGAGTTGATATGTTGAAGGGGGAGGAGGATTATTTGGACTAACCTAGTCCCCTTGGGGATAGTAATTAGATTCTGAGTAGTGGATAGGATAATATGAATTTGTCCTTCGAAATCATTGTCTAGGATGCTGGGGAGAATTTGTATTCCTTGAAGGGCAGAGCTAGCTCAGCCAAGAATGAGGCCGAAGGTATCAGGTGGCAGGGGTCCGTATACTCCGATGGGGAGCATTAGAGGGCTATTCTCAGAGGTCAATATTGTGTCGGTGGTGGTACAGAGGTCCAATCCTGCGCTGCCTGCCGTTGCCCTCCATAAGTCTGCGATGTGGCGGTGTGGTTGATTACAGGAAGGGCAGGGATTGGCTGTTTGCATGTTTGAGGGGTGAACTGTAAAGCCCCGGAGTTCATCCCTGGGGTGGGGCCCTGGGGCTGGCCCCTGTTGGAGTTTCCCTGTCTCTGTGGGATGGGTTGCCCGTTAATACCTGTTTTGGAGCGGCATTCTGAGGCCCAATGGAACCCTTTCTTACAGCGGGGGCATTTTGTAGAAGGGGGCAATCTTGTAGGGGTGTCAATTCTTTGGGAGGTGGTATTAGGCGGGGGTAGGGCCTGGATTCACTGGGGGCAAGCCCTTGAGAAGTGGCCAGGTCGTTTGCAAGTGTAGCAAAGGCGGTCATGGTTATGCTGTGTTTGATTGGGAGTGAAATTTTGGAGGGCGGCCCCGATGGCTAGGCCGAGGGCATGAGCGGAGCCAATGCCCGAGCAGAGGCGAACATAGTCACATAACTCCCCCTGGCGGTAAGGTCTAATAGCGTCCTGACAGGCAGGGTTGGCGTTCTCAAAGGCAAGGTGTTTAACAAAAGCGCTTTCGCTCTCTCCTGTGCCGAAAAGGCGCTCAGCTAATTCTTGCAAGCGGCTAATGAAGTCACTATATGGCTCATCTGGGCCCTGTCTGATTTTCGCAAGGGAGGTAGTAGCCGCTCCCTTTTGGGGGAGACGTTTCCAGGCTTTAAGGCCAGCGGACTGGATTTGAGTTAAGAGTCCCGGGGGGAATTGAGCCTGTTTCTCATTGTGCTGATAAGGGTTAGAGCCAAGAAATTTTTTAATGGTCCAACTTTTAGAGGAAGATTTACGTGCGTTGCGTTCCGCAAATTGCTTGGAGGTTTCTTCATATTCACTTTTCCAAAGTATAAAATTCCCTCCGCTTAGTGCAGCTCGGGCTAAAAAGAACCAATCATTGGGTGTGAGCCATCGTTCACTAAGACTCTCGATTAGAGCCACAGTGAAGGGGGCAGTGGGGCCATAATTGGCTACGGCTGTTTTAATTTTTTCCAAGGTTTTTAAGCTAAGTCTTTTATAGGTGTGAGAATATGAAGGTTCAGAGGCCTCTACCTCTTCTTTATCAGAGGCAGAGTTCTCAGATTCCTCCTCATCATCACTATTGGGTGGAGGGACTTGAGAGCTGTCTGTGTTGTTTGATTGGTTATCTGCGAGGGCGTTAGAGTGACTTTGACTCCTGGTTACCGGGAAGGCTAAGAGCTCAGTAGATGGGGACTGTTAAGTCAGTGAATTCTTTGGCTATTGCTTTAACCTCTCGAATGAGAACTAGAGCCTCTTGAATGGAAGTCTTTTGGAGAAGGGGTTTTTGGCGGGTTGTCAATGGCTCAGGGTTGTTTAGAATAGGAGCTAAAATGGGGGCGGCCGCCTCGGGCGCCGCTGAGGGGGCATATGGCGGCGGGCGAAAAGGCGGAAGTGCTGAGCGGGCAGCTTCCTCCTCTAAATCGGCCCGATCAGCTGGGTCTAATTGATCATCCTGATTATTGGAATTATTAAGAACTTCTAATTCGCTAAGGTTGGGGTATAAGGGGGGGCGTCTGGTCCCCGACTCGATATCAATAGATACGGAGGGGCAGACGGAAGGGGCCCTCGAGGCGGGGCGGGATTGATTATCTGCGTTTTGCCGAGAGTTTTCAAGGAGGTTTTGAACCGAAAGGGTTCTTGAAGGGGGGCGGGAATGGCTTGTGAGGATTTTTAGTCCCTCCTTGCAAAGGTGTTGAATGTCTGGGGAGTGTCCCGGGTTAGTAAGGACATCTTTTATAAGGTTATAATAGTTAAAGGCTGTAATGGGCACGGTCTGTGGACCAAAAACTCGATAGTAATCGTTAAGGCAATCGCCAACACGGTCCCATACGCGCGAGTCAATGGTGCCCTCTTGAGGGAACCAGGGGCATGTCTTAAAAATGAAAGCAAAAAATGAAACTAAATCCTTTTTCTTAACCCGAATTTTTCGCACCTTGAGAGATTCTTTTAGCTGACTAATGAAAATATCACTTTGTGAACATGCTTGTCCCATGATTTGAGCCTTACCTTGCTAATGCCGCCGTCGAGGGAGGGACTTCTTCTTCTCGTGGATTCGGCTCGCGATCGGGCATTCGCGGTGATCCGTGCAGGGATTAGGCTGACGGGGATGGCGGTCCGTCCTGGTGGGTCTCGAGCCCCACGTTGGGCGCCACTTGACTCCGACCCGCGAAGCAGTCAACTGGGGTCCGGAGATCCACCTAGAACGGATGAAAGGGGTGGGACAAGAGGCGCGAAAAATGACAGCAAGACAACGAATTCTGATCAAGCTGCAAAATTTTATTAAGATGGAGGGACTTATATAGAAAGGGAAAAGAAGGGAAGTAGTTCTGATAGGTGGCCCCTGTGCATGTCTGCTGCGTGCTCTTTAGTCGGATTAGAGGGTGGGTGCATGTACAGTGCATGATCAAGACTCTGATTGGTTGCTAGTGCGCATGATCAAGGCTCTGATTGGTTGCTAACTGATTGGTTGCTAATGTTCATGCTTTATGAAATAGGGAGGCGACCGTTAGGCAAACAGGGAAGTGGCTGAGGTACCTCTGAGTGCAATTTTCCGTTGGATTGCATCAGCCTGGCTTTGTGGCCTGGCCCAAGTCCCCAACAACACAGCAGGCATTAGAGAAAGAGGAAAAAAACGCTCCAGCTTTGGAGTAGGACTCAGTCAACTCTCAAGGTGGCAAAGACTACCCATTCTAGGCCTAGACACAGCTTAGCATCCTGAACATGGAAAGATAATAAAAGTGTATAAACAGGCTGTCTGATCTAAATATTTTTACCCCATATATGCAAAGGCACATGTACCCATAAAACAATTCTAGCCAATTCACATAAATTGAAACTCATTTCTCCAATGAGAAATCCTTTCTAACAGCATCGTGATAATTTAAAAAAAAAACCCTGGGATTGACACAAAATAAAGAATGCTAGAGTCATAACCTAACCCCTCTGGAATGTGGCTACTGAAACGAAAATTTGAAATGTTAACCTAGCTCTCTGGAGGTGATGCCTTTCCTAATTAGGATTCTTCCTGTGTCAACTTAGCAATATTATGGCAAGAAGACTGATAACTGATCACTCAAAGGTAAAGAAAGAGTACTTTAATACAAGCACTCGTGCTGGTTCAGGGGCATCGTTACACAAAGCTGAACAGCCTGGGATTTCAGGGGATCTTCTTTAATACCCTGGGATAGAGGTTTATCTCCTTGGTACAGCTTCAGGGTATGGCTACATGTGGTTTCTACTGATAATGCTTATCAGTGATTACAGTTGCAGGGGAAGGAAGGCTATGCTTGCTTGCTCTTGGTCAACAGGGTGTAAAACCTTTGACAGACTAACCCTTGTCTTGGGGTAAAGGAAAGATTTTCTACCATATTACTCCTCTTTTGATCCTCAAACTGCATAATCCTTGGGGATTATACAGGAGACTCTAAACTGGAAGTGGGAATAAGGGTGACGATTCTTTCTGGCTATTTCCTGCTGAATTGGGGCATCGCGGGGTTCAGTAGCTTAAGTCTTCTTTACCCAGGAGGTTGTAATGGCAGTTCAGTGACCTGGTCTAGAATAACATCTGAAGCTTTAAGACCCAAGGGGCTCTAGGGATCAGAAGCATCCCTGGAAACTTTGCTGAAGTTTCCTGACTCCTTCCCATAGTTGTCAGGTTATATCCCTGACAATTCTGGACCAGGTCTGCTGGGTGGGTCATTGGTCTCTGCAGGTTTCCTCCAGAATGTGTGTTAGTCTGAGACAAGTGGGAGACAGTTATTGGACAATTCAGTGTGGACGGTATTCGGAGGGACCCACCTTCCACTCAGCTGACCTCTTGCTTGGCTGGTGGGCTGCTTTCACCCAAGAGTGGTGAATCCAGGTGTCCAGACCTGCAGTTTAAGAGCTGTGGGGGTGATTAATATGACTGGATAGGGCCCCTTTCAGGTCAGCTTCAGGGGCTCCTTTTTCCAGTCCTTTACCCACACTTGATCGCCTGATTTATAAGGGTGTATAGTTATACCTAAGGAGATCAGTAGTCTCATCTATGTACTTCACAGACGGTCCTTCCTAGTCTCTGTAATTGTTTCTGAATTTCTAAGTTCCTCAGTTCCTTTAGGTCCCCCTTATCTACTTAAGGGAGGGAGTCTACCATATAGAATCTCAAAAGGAGAAAATCCTATTCTTGCCCTTGGGGCACAGTGTACCTCTTAGAGGGCTAAGGGCAGTATGTCTGCCCAGGGAAAACTAATTACCTGACATCACTTAGCTATAGCCTGTTTGAAGGTCTTGTTCATACGTCTACCTTTCCTTATCTCTGGGGTCAACAGGCCACATTTAAGTTTCATTGGATACTCAGGGCCTTAGCTACTGATTGCACTACTTCTGCTACAAAGGCTGGGCCATTGTCTGAAACATGTCAATGGCATCCCATATCGTGGGATAATGTCTTTTAGCAATGCCTTGGTTACCCTCTCTGGCCTTTTCTGTATGGGTGGGGTATGCTTCGACCCAGCCCGAGAAGGTGCAAAAACTAAGAGATATTTATTTCCTCTGCTTGGTCCTCTCTCAGTAAGGTCTACCTCTAAATCTCCAAGGAGTGCCTGGACACAGCGTTGAATTCCTGCCTGCCCAACAGGACCCTGTCGGACATTGTTCGGTGCACAAAGGAGGCAGCGCTAAGTCACCAAGACACAGAGGGATGGTAGTCAAGCAATCATGTTCTTTGGTTGCTCATTTAGCTACCACATCTGCTCAACTGTTTCCCTCTGATATTGAGTCCTTTCCTTTCTGGTGCCCTGTTGGGAACTTGGGCCAGGCCACAAAGCCAGGCTGATGCAATCCAACGGAAAATTGCACTCAGAGGTACCTCAGCCACTTCCCTGTTTGCCTAACGATCGCCTCCCTATTTCATAAACAAAGCATAAACATTAGCAACCAAGAACATTAGCAACCAATCAATTAGCAACCAGTCAGAGCCTTGATCACGCGCACTAGCAATCAATCAGTCTTGATCATGCACTGTACATGCACCCACCCTCCAATCCAACTAAAGAGCATGCAGCAGACATGCACAAGGGCCACCTATCAGAACTACTTCCCTTCTTTTCCCTTTCTATATAAGTTCCTCCATCTTAATAAAATTTTGCAGCTTGATCAGAATTCGTTGTCTTGCTGTCATTTTTTGCGCCTCTTGTCCCACCCCTTTCATCCGTTCTAGGTAGATCTCCGGACCCCAGTTGATTACTCCGCAGGTCGGACTCAGTGCCCCTTGCAATGCACGACTGCTACTTCCTTGGGTTCCCAAACCACCTCTAGTAGTTTTAGGATTTCTTCTTGATTGTTTATTCCTTTTCCTCCCGTTGTTAAAAGTCCTCTTTCCTTATATATAGCCCCATGTACATGCAAAGGCATAGCACAAGTGTGTGTACATGTTGGTGCATTTATCCTTGCTGAATTCTAATGTCCTGACTAGAGCCCATAGTTCTGCTCTCTGGGATGACCATCCCTCAGGCAAGGCTTTTGCCTCAATAGTCTCATAGTCTGACACAACTGCATACCCAATGTGTCTCTTGCCCTCTTCTGTATAAGAACAAGGTCAGGGTTTTGCAGGGTCTTTTCTGTCAAGTCTGGTTGACTAGAATAGACTTCATCAAGAACCTCTAGGCAGTCATGCTCTGGCCAGCCCCACCCCCCACCCCGGGCAATAGGCAAGAAGGCGGCGGGTTTTAGGGTTTTAACTGCTTCCAGTGTCTCCCGTGGGTTTTCACACAGGAACCCTTGATACTGGGTCATCTGGGCATGAGTTAGCCAGTGCTATCCCTTGACATCCATAAAAATAATAACAGTATGGGGCACTTTAACACTTAGGTTCAGTCCCAATGTAAGTTTGTCTGCCTCTTTATCAGTGTAATGGCTGTGAGGGCTCTTAGACAAGGTGGCCAGCCTGCTGCAACCAGGTCAATCTGCTTTGAGAGGTAAGCTACTGGTCTCTGCCAGGGCCCAAATTCTTGAGTCAGAACCCCCAGAGCTACCCCATTATTCTCATGCATAAACAGGTTAAAGTCCCATGCTATGTCTGGGAGTCCCAAGGCCAGTGCTTCCATGAGTTTTGTCTTTATAGTTGTGAACACTTTTTCTTGTTCAGGGTCCCAGACAAGGGGTGTCTTCTCTTCTCCTTTAGGGCCTCATTATAAAGACCCAGTAGTCAGCTTCAATCAGGAGCTGCAATAGGGCCCTTGTTCCTCCCCAGCACTGAGCTCAAATGGAGCTAGCTAATAAGAGGTGTTCTACATATTGGAGTAGGATTCACCCTAAGTTCTGACCTGGAAACTTGGACAGATCAGATGCTAGCACTACACTGTACAGGATTGGTGAGTTTTTAAACCCTTGAGGCAGCTGGGTCCAAGTAAATTGTTCCTGAGCCCCTGTGTTTTGGTTTTCCCATTCAAAGGCAAACAGGGGCTGAGTACTGGGTGAAACAAGGAACTACAGAAACCTCATTTTTGCTGGGTTGCTCTGTGAACCACAGAGTCCTGGGGTCCCCGCTTTCTAGATAATCCTCTGGCTGTGAAACAGAAACCTTAGTCCCGACCAGTAAGACCTTGGCTGGAGGAGTTTCTGTGAATCTGCTGAGATCTAGGAAGAAGTTAAATGTCAAAGGAGATAGCTTAAGACGTTTAGAGTGTGACCTCTACTTATGCAAACCAACCTCTACTTTAGAATGTGATCTCTACTTTTGTATATGCAGGCTATTTGTTCCCGTTGCATAGTACAAACCAATTCTTTAAAGTCCTTGTTTTCATAAATACTCTGCATTATTTGGGTTCGGGGCCATAAGATTTGAGTGTTTTACTCCATACGGTCACCGGCTAATAAACTCCTCCTAATTCTCTTCAACGTCTCTCTGATGTTGTTGGCTACTTTGCAACATGGGCACCAATTGAAGACAGAAAAAGTCATCCTTTAGTCCAAGCAACTAAGTCATTCCACCTCTGATGGTATGAGTCCTAGTAGGGTATATGGATTTGGTAGCACCGAATGTAGAGTGACGACTGCTTCATTGATGGCCCTTAGGTACTGGACTGGGCAGCAGTCATTCATCCTTGGTTTGTTTATGGGTAACAACAGTGTATCCCATGGCAACTGACACCACTTTAACAGGCCCCATTTAATTAGCTGATCCAGGTGAACCTAGATTCCAAGGCACGACTCCCTCGGGACCATGTATTGGTGGATTTCGACATGTTGTGCTCCAGGCCTTAGATCAATTAGCACTGGGTAATGATGCTTTGCTAGGCCTGGAGGATTCCCATCCACCCAGACGGATGGGAATTCTGCTTCTAGTTCTGGGGCAATTGATGGCTCTTCAGTCAGGAAGGTGTATAACCACCATTCTTCTTCTCATGGCACTACTAAGGTCAGGAGCATTGGAGTCGCCTCCTTATCTAAACACAGTTGTGCTGAGCCATCTAGGGCGAAGGCTATTTCTGCTTTCATTTTAGCTGGAAGGTCTCTGCCCATCGGGGTACTGGGTAGTCCAGCAGATACAAGGACTCATGGGCTGCTTGGTGTCCTCCCAATCGGCCTTAGCAGGGACCAGAGTGGTCTACAGATCTTTGCATCCCCCAGGTAGACCATGAAGTCCACAGTCTGGCCCCTAATTTTCATTTTGACCATGGGCTCATGGGGCCTAGTTGGAAAGAGCCTGGTCTATCCTAATCAGAGTCTGTCCCTGCCAACTCAATCAAGTCTGTCTCAGGTGGCTTGGGCTGGTAGTAGCTTGGTGGGTAGGAAGAATCTGACTTCCTTTCTGGTGGTTTGTGCGCTCATTTTTTCCAGTGCACCTTTTCCTTGCAGTATGCACACTGGTCCCAACTTTAAGGAGTCTTCTGCCCTGGTCCCCTGCCTCCTTTCCTGTTGCCTTACTTTTCTATAGTGGCAGGGAGTGGGGCGAGTATGTCCTAAGGTAGCTTCTAGAAGGTTTACTTTCTTCTTAAGCTACTTGTCAGCCTCCTTCCTCAGTGCTCAGTCCTGATTAATGAAGACCTTATTTGCTATCTCCAAGAAGCTCAATGGCGTTTTTAAAAGCCTTGAAGTTTCTGAAGTTTCCTTCTTACATCAGACTGAGGCTGGCCAACAAAGTCAGCGTTGACCATCCTTAGATTCTCTGGGGCCTTGGGATAAAAGGGAGTATAGACCCTAAAGCTTCACAAAGTCTCTCATAAAAGTCCACAGGGCTTTCCTCTGATTTCTGGAGGACCTCAGACATCTTAGTCATGTTAGTGGGCTTCTTAATCCCTGTCTGCATTCCCTGGAGAAAGACCTGGCACTATCTCTCTAGCCAATTTCTCCCCTCCTCTGTATTAGGGTCCCACTGGGGATCCTCGTCTAGAAGGGCTTCTTTTGCCTAATTTTCTTTGTTTACAATGCCTACCAGAGCCTGAATCCAAAGTCACATCCTAGCCTCTGTTATCTTTTTAGTATTGAACAGAATGAGAAGTTGTTGGCAGCCATCAACCTATGTTGGCCTCTGGGTCTAAAAGATTGATTCCAGGAAATCGATCATGACCTGAGGCTTTTCAGAGTAAGCTGGGGTGTGGTGCTTCCAATTCAGAAGATCAGTCATATTGAAAGGCTGATAATAAAAGACTGATTCACCGTCTTATAAGGTCCCATCCGGGGTCAGTCACTGAGGATCCCTGGTCTCTTGGAGGGGCATCTGCATGCCTGCTGGTGGGTTGAGTCCTTTATCAGTCAATCTCAGGCATCTTCTGTACAGCCCTGGAGAGTCCAGCTGGGGATCTGGGCCTTGGGGTGGTGAGAGTGAGGGCAGTGATGTGTCTGGGCCTGGTGAAGCTTTGGGGATTGCCCAAGGAGCATATGGAGGTAGCAAGGTCAGTGGAGGAGCCTCCTCCTGATCTCCCTGGAAGATTGGTAGCTTCTGTTCCTCCTTCTGAGATGTCTCTTTTCCTGACTGACTAAAACTTTACACTGCTCCTGACCATTAATCAGAGCCGGACCCAAGGAGAATTGACTTGGTCAATTTCTAACCACTGGTCTATAGGTGGAAACTGATCAGGGTGCCCTGGATCTCCTGTCACTACTCTATAAACAGCCCTCACCACGGGGAGATCTAAGATTCCTTCTGATGGCCATCTTACCCCAAATGTCTGCCATTCTAATTCACATCATTGTTGATGTAATTTTCAAGGGGCCAGTGTGACACCACAGACACTTGTAAATCCTTTCTTAAAGTTCTTCAACATACATTCTGAGACAGTGGGTTTAGAAGGACTACCTCCCATGCTTGTGCGAAGTGGTCCCTCCCAGTGGACGGAGACACAAGACAAACACAAGGAATCTTTCATTTCGTCCACCTGGCCACTCTCCTCACAGAGTGTTAGGTGCCTCTTAGTGTAACAAAGTGACCAATGAGATCAAAGAGACATGCCAGAATTTTAAGAGATTTATTCCTGCCAGTGACTGTATGGGGTTTCACCCAAATCATACAGTAATTTATGAAAGCAGCTTAGGGTTTATATAGACACACAGAGAGGCACAGGGAGCAAAGAGAGTTGATAATCTATAATTATGGTTGTTACAGGTTTCCATAGTAATGTGTTTGACATTTTCCGTTATCTAAAATTCTCATTCTGCACGTCCGAGTCAGCCGGGGAGGCTCCAGGAACAGAACGGTTCGCCCTTGAGCCCCAGGGTGGGCCGGGGTTTTGTGTACAAACTGGACCATAGAGTTATCTCAGCACTGACTGCCTGACTGAATTGTCTTATTTTGGAGCCTCAAGGCTGGCTTATGAGCTAAGAGTGACTCAGTAGTAGTAAGTCTTTACTTTCTTCCAATTCCCTGTTTCATTAGCATCAAGGGTGCATCAGTATAAATTCCTGACCTGAATCAACACTGCAGGGATGGACTGAGTTTCCTCAGTTCCTCAAGTGCCAACAGCACCTTAAGCTGTATGAGGTCACCATGGAACCACAGGTTAGACCTCAAACAGACTCTGTAGCTTTCACTGTGGAGTATGGACTTTCACACTCACATCTACACACCAGTCAGTCCAAGGGTGACTTCCACCCTGGAAAGTCACTGGTCACAGAGGTGATCAAGCCCTTCTTCGACCATGAATGGTGGGCCTAGTCTTGGACTGGGCTCCCAGGGACACTTACTGATTGAACCTCTGGTCTTGGAAGGCTTTTCTCTCCCTCACTGAGTTTGCTGGGTAGCAACAAGAATCCCGTCATCCAGGGTTGAGCGAGAGGATTTACTGCCAGCCCTGTCATTGGTGGCAACAAAGGTCTTCCCAGCCAATGCACCAAATGTTAAGGCAAGGCCTCCAGACAGTGAGAAGACTGACAACCGAGCACTCGAAGGTAGAGAAACAGCACTTTATTACAAGCACTGGTGCTGGCTCAGGGGCATCGTCACCCAAAGCTGAGCAGCGGGAGTGGAGGCGGTGGTCAAGGGGATCTTCTTTCATACCCTGGGATAGAGGTTTATCTTGGTACAGCTGCAGGGTATGGCTACATGTGGTTTCTAATGATAGCTCTTATCAGTGGTTATAGTTGCAGGGGAAGGAAAGCTATGCTTGCTTGCTCTTGGTCACATAAACAGTGTGTAAAACCTCTGGCAGACTAACTCTTACCTTGGGATCAAGGAAAGGTTTTCTACCATACCATTTCTAAGAAAAGAATAAAACTAACTAGGACACATAATAAAATCTATGATGAAGCATTTGAAAGTAACCGTAAAAATAATCATATCACTGCCCCTTTTATTTTTCTCAGGCATATTCTTTTTTCATTTTCCCCAGTATCACTTAAGGCAACACCTGTGCTCCATTCTTTACTGAAGATGAGACTCACCACTTGCTTTTAAAAAAGATATGCAGGTGCCCCCTGGTGGCTTAGCAGGTAAATCTACGGCCTCTGGTTAGTGCAGTCCACATACATCCCAAACACCCAGGTTTGTAACCCAGGGCTACAGAGGGGAAGCAATCAAGATTATAGGGGAAAAAGTTAGGGCCCAAAAGCAGAATTCTCTAGGCTTCTTTTTTAGACCAAGACCTTCCAAACCAATAAAAGTTAGTAGGGAACTTGGGATGCCCTGAGCTGGAACTGGAACTGGAACTGGAACAGGCCAGTTCCTTTACTACACACTAGAGGCTAAAGATTAGCTTGTTAACCTGGGAAAGATTCATATAATTCCTTCATCAGTGTAATGTTGTCCCAAAAACAAGGAACTGGAAGCACCAGAATGCTAGAGGCTACCTCACAGATCTGGAAAATCTCCCCACTATTCCTGCTCTTGAACTTCCCTGAGACCTCTATTTCCTTGCTAATTACAGTCACTAGGAATGGGATCCTCCCAAGAGTGAAAATCTAACCAGTCCCTAGCCTGCTGTGCAGCCCTCCCTGCCCAGGAGAACTCTGTCGCCTGCTTTTGCTTACTTTCTTTTCCATTTTCTCTAGTAAGCTTACAAAACTGCACTGTAATACTCCAGAATTCTTTCTTGAACCATTCATCTCTGAACCCGAGAGCCTCTCATCAAGATGAACAGCTAAAATAAAAATTAATAAATGCTTTTCCTCCTCTGCCTGTCTGCCTGCCTGTTCACTTTCATTCCTGCCTGCATCTTTCCTTTAACAAAAGAAAAAAAAAAGAAAGATCTAGTTACGCCCGGCGGCTCATTACAGGAATTCAAATCCTCTTCAGTCTCCTGAAAAACACTGTCCTCTCAATATAGTCTGTGATTCTCAAGAGGAAAGGATCGCTTGCAAATTAGGCTTATCAGAATCTCCTAGGGAAAAAGCCTTATCATCTCATCAATTCTCCCAGTAGGGAAAGTTAAGATCCTTTTTTGCCAATCCACACACTTAGACTGTATTCCCATAGGATTCCTCTCTGAATTCTATATTTTGCCATCTCCTTGACCTTTATCAGTAACAAAAGCCTTGACAATACTACCATTGCATTGCCCCCAGCCCGGGTTTGAAACTCTTTAGCTCTTTTGCTTCTGGCAAAGTCTGTCTACTGCATCTCACAAAAGAAGAAAAAAAGAGAAGAAAAAAGAATGTCTAGCCCTAAGCTTTCTTTTGCATCTGTAAGCTTGCTGACCTCTGAATCCCTGAAGCAGTGAAAAGTAAATAAGTCTCTGATCTATTCTCCCTTTGTTCTCTGAACTGGGACTTCACTCCTGAGGAGATTTTCTTCTTGGATTAGATTTGGAGAGGTCTTTTTTCTTCCCTTATATAATTTGAACTGATTATCTGCATCTACAAAGAAATAAGAAGTACTGAAAGGCAACAATTCCCACAGAAGCCACTGTGGAGTTGGTCCTTACAATTTTTTCACTTTGTCACTCTGAGGGTTCCAAAGTGAATAGAAGCCTAAAAGCAAAATTTTCAATGCCTATTTTATTCTAATATTGTCTCTAGAGAGCTCTCTTTTGTGATCAGACAGGTTCTAAGTCATCAGCCTTAAAATCATCATCTCCTCTCCCACAGGAAAAAAAAAAATCCATATTTTGACAAAAATGAACAAATAAGTATAGGGTAAAAAATTAACCTAGTGTAGCACACAAAAGTGACATAGTATTATAAACAATCCAAGAGCCAGATAGTGTGAAAAATTGACAAGAAGAACCAGGCAGCACTCAGAGAAATGCATTAACTGTCATGTGTAAACTGGGCCAACAGCAATTGTTTTAAGAGTCATTAAGCAAACAATTGCTTGAGCAGTCATCTGGCTCCCGACAGAGGACTGATGATTATCTGCTTTTGGTCAGAGAACAGAATCAACAAGTACAGCCAAGAATAGTTTAAGCTTGTTAGCACCAATTAACTCCAGTATTGATCAGATATCTCCTTTTTTTCCATAAAGTCCCTATCTTTTTTGTCCCTCTGGGGACACAATTTTTTTTTTTTACCAGAATCTGTCCCTGATTTGCAATTCTTGATCCCAAATATATTATATTTTGCTGTGTATAATGTGCTCCTGTGTATAATATACGCCCATGTTTTGGGCCCAAACTTTGAGGAAAAAAATTTCTTTTACATTTTTAATTCAAAATACTATTTGTTTATACTTTGGCATTTTTGTATTGTAAAAACATTAGCCTATATTTTTAACAGGTTATGGTACAAGAAATTTCACCTAACAATTATAAAACACAAGAACAGATACAAGGTATAAGAAATTTTATATTCAAATAACAAATGTATGGCATTTATGCATATAGGTCAAGAATTCTTCCTCACTATCAATATCCAAAGTATAGTCTTCAGTTTCTACATTACCAGTGTTTTCTGAAGAATCATTTTCCTTATCCTGGTAAATTTCACCATCCTCAGTTCCATCATTGCATTGTTGATGCTTTTAAAGAATTTTTTTTTAAGGATTTTAAAGTATTTTTTAAAGGATTTCCTTCTTGACACCATCTTTGGATCCAAACACAAACCTGGGCAGTGAATGCACTCTTGATTCTGCTTGTAGGTGTTAAATCATTACCAGCTGACTGATTCAGGATGTCCACTTTCTTCATTAGTGTCTCAAAGGGCTTGTTAAAGAGGTTACAGCTGACTTGGTTAGCCCACCATATCACAGCAAGTTGGATTTTCAAAGTCCACTTTGTGTAACATGGGCTTTGAAGTGATCAAAAACAAGCAAAGCTGGTTTTTAAAGTAACCCTCCAAGCCTTCATGGCCAGATTTTGTTAAACCAGATTTTCATGGCTTCTTCATGTATCCATCATTCCTCCAGGGTATTATTTTACATACAGATATAATAATCATTACTGATTTCTAGAGTTATACTTTTAACTCATAAGCATGAATAAAATAATTTAAAACATTTATATAGAGACAGAATTAGTAAAACCCATGTATAATGTGAATATTTCCCTCATAAATTTGGATCAAAAATGCCTTATATATGGCAAAATACAGTATGTGTTTTTATTTTAATTGCCTCCTGAATTTTTAGGTTGAGGATACCAAAAGCTCCTGTGAAAATTTCATACAACCCCACCTCCAATAGAGTTTCTTCATAAAGCATAAGGCTTTTAAATAAAATATATGCAGTATATTCTCACTGAGTGAAGGAAAGCATTACTTTCCTTTATTCAACCAGAATAGATTTTCACAAGAGACATAATAAAACATACAGCTGCTGAAATAAAATAGATAGAATAAAGAGATCATATACATGAAAGGAAAGCAAGCATTACCAAAGAAATCAGAACAAATGGAACAGAATCAAAAATAAGGTGCTAACACACTAAAAAAATTCTATCAAAAGAAAATAGATAATGGATTGTGAGAGATCACCATGATGTAAGAGAAGGGGGTTTTGAGTACAGAGCAGTAATCATACATACCTGGGGAATAGTTTTAAATTCTAAACACAAAGGCAGCAGGGACTCAGCCTGCAGCTTTCTACTGAAGAATTTATGAGATTCTCAGAAGGCTCTTCATCTAGCTCCTAATAACAGAGCAAGCTTTATCTGAAAACTCTCCTGCTTCTCTCAAACACAATCATCAAACACATTATAAAGGAGAGCTTTAGATTTTAGGGAACTACAGATAACGACAGACTTCTGTGTAAATCAGAAATCATTAGCTTTGATTTCACCTGACTGACAATAACAATAGAAGTCTAAGTCACAGTTGTGTTTAATATGAAACTTGATGAAATGCAAAGTACTGCACTGGCCATCATCTTTTTCAGTACAAATGAAAAACAAAAGTTAGCTAAGTAATATTTTCTTTCTAATGATAACCATTACAAATAAATACATCATCAAAAAAAAAAAACTACTGACTTTCTCTCCTTGACGAAACTTTAGTCAGGGTTCCCTGAACCCTATACTCAACTACACCTTGACCTTAGATTTCTGCATCTATCACTGCATTGCACAATTTCAGCAACAATCTTGCAAAGCTGGTTTAGTCAAAACTCTCCACCCCTGATAACTGTCACTTTCTATATCTGATCAAATTCCTTACTCCCTCTATCCTCCAAGTTCTGCCTGATCATCTTAGCCTATCTTCAGCAATAATCCTGTTAAGTCAATTAAGTGAAAAATCCTGCTTCTTAATAATTTCCCATCCCCTGGCTCTCTTGCCTCAACCCTGCTTCTTGGCTATATATTCTCATTTTTCCTTATATTCGGCTGAGCCAAATCACTACCCTACTGCAAAACCTTATTGCAGTAGTCCCTACTCTGTGGTGATAATTGTGAATAAAATCTGCCTTGCCATCTTTAGCAAGTATTGAATTAATTAAACAAGGAGGCCATTAGAGAGATGGGGCTCTAATGCCTTAATAAGCAAAACAAAACCTTAGTCTGTGTCATCTCTAAGTTAAGAAGTCAAAACCTATAAACAAACAAAGGGTCAACTAGGCTCTCCTAAATAAGGTATGTGTCCGACCTGCGGAATAATCAGCTGGGGTCCAGAGATCCACCTAGAACGGATGAAAGGGGTGGGACAAGAGGTGCGAAAAATGACAGCAAGACAACGAATTCTGATCAAGCTGCAAAATTTTATTAAAATGGAGGGACTTAAATAGAAAGGGAAAAGAAGGGAAGTAGTTCTGATAGGTGGCCCCTGTGCATGTCTGCTGCTTGCTCTTTAGTTGGATTGGAGGGTGGGTGCATGTACAGTGCGTGATCAAGACTCTGATTGATTGCTAGTGCGCGTGATCAAGGCTCTGACTGGTTACTAATTGATTGGTTGCTAATGTTCTTGGTTGCTAATGTTTATGCTTTGTTTATGAAAATAGGGAGGCGACCGTTAGGCAAACAGGGCAGTGGCTGAGGTACCTCTGAGTGTAATTTTCTGTTGGATTGCATCAGCCTGGCTTTGTGGCCTGGCCCAAGTCCCCAACAAAGGTAGACATTAAATATATAGCCATTCGGGTGATTTCCTTGTTTTGTTTCTACATCTTCTCTATAAAAGTTGCTCCCCCAGCAACTCATTGTCAATGGTATGTGCTCCTAACAACTTCTGATTTGGGCACTGCTCCATTCTAATTTATTTTTGTTCAAATAAACACTTAAACATTTAGTATGCTTTAATTTATCTTTTAAAATACGTGTAATTAATAATTTTTTCTTTGGCATTAGGTAGGGCAATAATGTTTTCAATTTATTATGCAAATTGAATACATGTTTGCTCTGCTCCTCCAGAAAATTTACTGCAAAAAGAATAGGAGAGTAGAGGGAAGAGATGCCAACCGAATTTGGTGGCCTGCAATGATAATTAGATCAGAGAGTGCTGTGGGATCAAAGCAAAAGTTCCCCCATTTCTCTGAGGTGCTTCACAGGCTGTATGAATAAAGAAATTAACATTGGTACAAATAGTGAGAGAAAAGCCCCAAATTGATAACTTACATATCAAGAATGTACATGGCAGTGTTACATCTCTTGGGGACAAACCAAGCAGGCACTCTTTGGAAGTATTTTAGGTAGATTTATTACACGGGGGCTCAGTGGGGATCCTTCCCCAAAGGCTGAGCCAAACTTAAAGAGCCTAATAAAGGTACACAGGATGCATCCTGGTGGCCTAGTGGTCTATTACACCTGGGAGCAGGTCTACCTGCATCCCAAGGTCCAAGGTTCAAGCCAGGGGGAACTACCAAGGTGAACAATTAAATAAAAATAAATTGCTTCTTCCTCCTCTCTCTTCCTGTCTACTTGCCTACTCACCTTCATTCCTGCCTTCACCTTTCCTTAGAAAAGCAGGTGCACATAGGTATAAGGAAGCAGTGAGGAAGATAAAAGAAATCTGATGTACAATGTTGAAGCCTAGAATGTCTCTAGGACTTGAAACACCAGGGTCCTACCAAAGAGCAGGTACACATGGGGAAGCAGCAGCAATCCTATGCGTGAAGTTTGCCTCAATTTTGAGATGATGCTCAGCCGTGGCTCCCAGCTACTGGCGAAGCACCCTTCTGTGGAGGAGGAAAAACAAATTTTATGTACCTTTGTAGATTCTTGGATAAGATACCCTCTTTAATAAAAGTCAGATCGGATGTACCCCGGTGGCTTAATGGTAAAGTCCATTGGATGTAGTCCACATATATCCCAAGAACACAGGTTCATGACTCTGGGGTCAGGAGAATAAGCAAGATGAACAACTAAATAAAATAAAATAAAAATAATTCTTCCTCCTCTCTCTTACTGTCTTCTTGTCTCTGCTTGACTTCATTCCTGCCTGCACCTTTCCTTAAAAAGTAGATTAGCAGGAGAAAATAAAACAGAAATTTAACGTTTACTTCATGTAGACACAAAAGAGACCCAGAAAAACTGAATAACTCACTGAAATGGACCAATTCATCACCTTTAAAAGTATCTCCAGTTAAAGACAAAAGATCTTTCTGGGAAAGAGCAATTTCAATCATGGGAGTTTACCTGGAAAGTCACAGTAAATAGGCTAAGAATGCCATGCAGATTTAACTTGCTACCTTCTCCACTATTAAGAATTTCTAGAAATTTAGTCATCTTCCTGGCAAGATAAGGAGACATACTTTCAAACGGAGGTTTACCTTACAAATGCAAATGTCTCTTATAAAAGGCTAACTTTTTCTCTGCTTTCAAAGTTTTTCCTAGGTCTACTATTAAAATAACCAGTTCAAAATAATCAATATTCTAAATCTTATACATACTATATGTCAATTACATCTCAATAAAGCTGGGGGGATCAAGAATTAAAGAAACGTATCTGGGATCCGAGCATAAACACAACCCTAAGTATCATTTTCCACAATTCTGAACTACTTCATTCATTGGCTTACTTTCCATGGACTTGAAAAAAAGTTGTTGATGGAACATTGCATTATAACCCATGGACAATTTTTACCCTGCGTCTAACCCTCTTCTTTAGTTTCTTGGAGCAGTTGTTACAAGGCGCTACAAACTGGGTGTCTTAAAGCAAGAGGAAACTGACTGTCTCACAGACAATACAAAGGCTAGAAGACCTAATCAAGGTGTCAGAAAGGTTCTAGGCAGGATCTTTTGTTTTTCCTCTTTATAGTTTCTGGTAGTTGCTGGAGATCCTCGTGATCCCTCATCACTCCAATATTTGCCTCTGTCATCACATACTGTTCTCTGTGTGGGTCCAAATTTTCCTCTTTTTATAGCCCTTACATTGAGACCACCTAATCCAGTATGACTTTATTTTATCTTAATTATATCTACAAAGATCCTATTTCTAAATAAGTTTATATTCAGTGTGGGGATCAAAGGAAACTTTTCCCCATTCCTCTGAGATTCTTCACAGACTAGAGGAATGAACAAATTAACATTAGGCATAACTAGTAAAAGTCCAAATCTAATAACACAAATGGAGAAATCACATGGCAGCAAATTCTAAGGTTACTGGGGCAGACCCACATCTATATCCTGAACCGAGGCTGGAAAGGGGACCTGGGGCCTTAAGGGAGTGTGATGGGAGGAATTTGAAAATGTACAGAGGTGAGGTGGCAAGGAGCAGGGACTTGACACGTATGCTATTTTATAGGCAATGTAACCAATGAAATCCTTTGTAACCGTATATGGAAAAAGTGTTGTACCACACTAGCTGGAAGGTATAAAAGATAGAGCTTCAGAGCGATCCCGATCTGGGCTCAGCCTTTGGATGTGAAGCTACTAAGCCCTGCTGGCAGAAAGAATAAACATTGCTTCCTGATGAAACCCTGGGGTCCTGTTTCCTTGCTGGCTGGGCCTGCAACATCTCAGTGAAGGAATTACTACCTGACAAGGAGGAAATCATCCTTATTCTGAAAGTGAAGTTTAAAAGAAACTTAAAACTTAAAAGAAAATTCTTCTAGAGAATGGGGACCAAAAAACCATTTATTGACTAGAAGAAGGGCAGAGGCACCAGGATGATAGATGGCTTCTTTGATTAAGAGAAGGGCTAAAGGTTTGGAAGAATAGGAACCTCTCCTTTGCCTCTGGGGCTCTCCTCCACTGTCCTTGGTTCTTCCTATCAGAGTAGGTGTGTGTACAGGAGAACAATTCTGAGAGACTGAGATATTCTGTTTAAGTCCCGTCAGCAGGAGCTAGGGCTAGAAATTGAACATGGATCTTCCTTTTGGAGGCGGGGGTGCTTTTCAAGGCACAATACCTTCCCAATCAATCAGGCTTTTTGCTCTAATGCGTTTTGTCTTCTCGTTCCCTCCAGACCTTAGCTTTACTTCTCTGAATCCAAACTGCTTCAGGAAACACCTCCTTTGCATTTGCCCCACCGCAAACCCCAGCAAAATTGTAGACTCAGAGGATTAGCCTCCTACCTCCAAGTAGCATTTGAGGTGAAACTGAAAGATAAAATAGAAGAGAAATAATAGTGTGACTGAAAGAGAACAGGATTTGAAATTGAAAGGGGCAGAGTTGGGGGTTGTAGTTGAAGACTGTAGGGGCCAATTAAAATTAACAAAAGAGATGGGACAAACCAAAAGAGACAAATTAATGATCAAAGAAGAGATAGCCCAATAGAACGTTGGGGACCGTCTCCCAAACTGCCTCCTCTTTCCTTTCTTCTGAAGAGGACAGCCTGTTCTCACTCTTGAGAATGACTTTTCTTTTTTCAAAAAAGCTTTTACCTAAATGCTTTAAGTGGTCCTGAAATTGCTTTTGGAGATTGAACTCAAAAACTTTTTAACATGTGGGCAAGGAACAAAACAGGATTTAAGAGGAGTAAATGGGGAAGTGTCAAGGCCATTTGGAAGCAGGCTTCCATGGTGATCAGCAAAAACAAGTCCAGGCTGGGTGGCCTGTTAAACCTGAGACAACACTTGGTATTTCCACCTGTTCCTCTACCAGCCTCCAGTACTGGAACAGTATTCCATCTATACTGACATAAAAATCAGGACACTGGGTTTCAATTCGGATACTAGTACTTAAAAACAACGAAACAACCAAGGTCTTTTAAATTCTAAATAATGCTTTTTTTCCCAGTATTTCTTAATTATTTCCACCTGTGACCCAAGTGCAATTCCCACACCAAGAACAGTCTTAAGTAGCACTGAATACAGAACCATCATTGAAACAGAAACTCCTGAGAAGGAAAAGAAGAAAGAAGGAAGAGAAGATGAGGAAATATCACAATGCAATGACCATAGAGTCTCTTTTAGTGATTGTTAAGCAAATACACAGAGAAAATGCCAAAGGCGAACTGTCTTTTAGATCTTCCTTAAATATGAATGGAAAGAAGACATTGGCGGTTACCAGCACGTGCTTCATGCCCTTTCAGCTAGTGGGTGAGTCATAGTTGCTAGGGAGTGAAATTCCCAGGCTTTCGAACTTAAATGGAAGCAAAAAGTCCAATGCATTTATTTTTGCATGGAGTGTTTTCTCTGATGTTCTTAACAGGCGTTCATTAAGTGATGATTAGGTCACACTCGACCTACCTCAGGAATGTTTTCAGTGTGATAGGATATTTATTTCTCAGAGATATCCCCAAGGTTCAAGAAGATCTGATCAGCATACTTACAGAGCCTTAGCTCTCCTAAAAGGGCTCCAACAAATCCTCCCCATCTTTTGTGGGCCAACTGCTACTGTTACTCCATCTGCACGTGAGTAACCACGCCCACCTTTCCATTCTAAACAGAACAAGAGAGCTATTGATAAAGCCTAATGACACAACAAGAAAGTCCTGCTTTTGAAAAATCTCGCTTCCAAATCATTTAAATGTACTTTACATGAGTTTTGAACAAAAAGTTTCGACTCGAAATTAAGCTTATTATTTGGGGTAAAGTATCATTTTTTTCCTCAATCTACCATAATTACTCAATCTGCAGATATATTTTAATTTCATAAATGACTTATAAAATTATTCAAGCAATTAGATAGTACTTTTGGACAAACCCACCTAATGTGGCAAATCTTTGATGCCAAAACTTTCAATGATCAGCAAATCAGATGCACTGAGTTTGACACACATTCGTCAACATTTGAAGCTGTAGCCAACTCACCAAATTATTTCTTCTTGGATTTATTACTTTGAAGGGACTTTGTGTGAAAGCCTTTGTATGTGACAAAGAAGTTTGTGGCAATCAGGTTTCTCCTGGGCACTGCCAACTGATTGGAAGCTCTGTTCTAGACATCTGGTATGGGGAGGGGGATTATTCTTCAGTTATAAGAACTTTTATTTATATAAGAAGTATAATTGACCTAAAAACCTATGAAAGGTTTCTTTTCTTTTAAAGTAAGCTCCCCCTCAGCTAAGGCAGATTTCTCTGCATAGAGCAACTGCATATCAAAATAACATTGCTCTTGGCTTTCTCATAATCAATACAAAATATTTAAATTATTTTATCAAGCAAGATTCATCAGGACTGTTGCTGATATGAATATACATGAACATTTAAGGAGGAAAACAAACCATCTCACAAAGTAAACAAGTGAAACAAGTGCAGTCTCACCAGAATAGACTGGGGGCAATCCTAACTGCAAGGACTGATCAAATGAAGGGTAATTTTAGGATAGCCAGACAGATGCCAGTTTGGTATTAAAAATGCCATCTTGCACTGAGGTGAAACATGTGCCTTTGTCTTAAAAACCTGGCCCTGGTGGCTGAGAGGTCACCACACCTTGACCCCAGCATTTGAGCTGACAACGGAACCATTAATTCTAGTTGAACATCCTGACCTCTGCACTTCATTGTTAATCACTTACTGCCAGTCATGTAGAACTGCACATATGCACAGGATGCAAACACCTAGCCATGCAGGACCACATGTCCACACATGGGAGTAGGGGAGTAGGCCCCCTATAAAACCTTATTAGTCTCAGGTCTCAGGGATGATGCATTTCTTTAGTGCTTCAGTCTGCTGTGAGCTTCCAGCAAACCTTGTGGGTACTCACAGCACCTCAGTGCCACTCTTCCTGTGCTTTCTGAACAGGGAAGTCCCCCTTCCCCCATTTCTGGGGGATCTAATATTTTGGGTACCTAACAGGTAACAGAAGAGAACCATAAAAGTAGGGCTCAAACCAGTACAATGATAGCCTCCACAGTGTGACCTCATGAAGAGATATTCACTCCCTCCTGCCACTTTCCTTCACCAAAGACCCCCAAAGACGAGACATTGTGTGGAATCTCCAGTCTTGGGCAGGCACTCCCAGGAGACAAGGAGCTTTGCATGGACATTGGGAGAATCTTCTCTGGGGCTTTTGGCTCAGTCACCACAGACAGGCAAAAAAGAACCAAGAAGTAATCCATCAGTGAGTTCTTTTAGAGCTCTGTTGTGACCTTCTCACACCCCTCCAAGGCCTGTGAGTTTTGCATCTTGAGGATTGAGCTTCACCCACAATGCCAGACCAGCACCAGAATCTGTAGAAACTTCCAGGGCTGACCTGGACATAGGAGGTAACACCCACATATGTGAGTAATTTAGGCCTTACTAAGTTTGGAAACCCCTCTACCACTCTACTGCCCTATAAATGTGTGTAGCCCATTACAGGCTAGATCACACCTAATCTGTTTGTGTTGACAACCTGTTAACTTATCCTCAACTCTGACTACCTTAATAAAAGTTCATTAAGATGCAGACGAACTCTGAGTCATCTGTGCATCTGCACGTCCTAACAAGGGACCCTCACCCTTGCTCATAACAAAGAGCCTTATCATAGGACACTGGTAGGCTTGAGACAGTAATGTGTGACAAGAAATAAGAAACATATGGAGTCTTTTGAGTCAGGTAACTAAAACAGAGCTAGAAGGTTTTTGAGAATCAGGGCCCCAAGCATTCAGACATGTTTAGGCATGCTCAGACACAGCCTCCACCAGGAAGCAACCAAACAAAGTCACAAGACACCCAGGAATGAAACCAACCGTTGCTCATTGAATTTTTACCTGATTTACATGTCACTGTACCAATCAGAACTTGACTGCCTTCCAGATTAATTTGCAAAATAGCTCACCAATTGGAGCTCCATGTACTTCTAACCTTAATTTGCATAGCAGACCAGATTGAAAACTATCCCACATGTCTCCATGTGGACATGTGCTGGACACCAGTTAGGCAATTTAAAGACAATTCAAGGCCTTCTTGATCTGTCTCTCCGACTATAGTTCTAATAAAATTTCAAGTAAATCCTTATATTTTGCTTCAACCAGATCTCCTTCACTTTAGGACAACATGTGGACTGGACTGTATACGTGCTTGAATACAAGTCAGTTTCTTATGTAAACTCAAGACTCTGGTTCCATCTCCATGGGTGGATCCTCAACTTGACTCTAAGGAATAAAGGATTTGGGTGGAGTTTCTTTTTTGTTAATTTTACTTAATTCAAGTTTGCTACTTTACAGCGTGGGGTAGAGTGTCAAAGAAAATTTCCCCCATTCCTCTGAGGTTCTTCACAGATTAGGTGAGCAAATAAATTAACATTTGGCATAGTTAGCAAGGAAAAAGAACAAATTTAACAACATATGTATAGAGAATTTACATGGCGGTAAGTTCTGAGATAACTGGAGTAGACCAAAGACTTATATCCTGTGCTGAAGTATGAGAAAGGGGACCTGGGGTGTCAAGGAAAGAGTGGGATGGGGTGTTTACATGGCAAGGAGAGATAACTCATCTTTATTCTGAAAGTGAAGATAGGTTTAACTTCTCTTTTGACATAGGGGATAAGGGAACGGTGGTCACTTTTTGTATAGGGAAAGGATGAAAGGGTTACATTTTAGGGAGTGGTAATGATTTCTTTGATTTAGGGAAGGGAAAAAGAATGAGAAAACAGGAGCTTCTCCTTCTCCAGGGCTGTCCTCCATTGTCCTTGGCTCAAAATAATCTTGAGCGAGACATCCACCAGAGATCAATTTCTAGAGAGTTGGGGTGATCTGTTTTAGTGTCCTCAAAGAACTCTGACAGTGGTCAGGGAAATCCCTGTCATAAATCTCTCTTAGTTGCTCTGAAGACAGATACCAGATTTCTCAGTTGTGTCAAAATTTAACTGAAACTCCAAACACTTTCCATTGGACTCTCTTGTCACAACCATGCAAAGGTCATGCCTCAATTTCCCAGCCTTATTTGTCACCAATCTAATTTGCCTCACTCAAAAGCTTTCCTCTGGATAATCTAGTATCCAAAACCACTGGAAAACTCATTTAAAGGACCAATTTGCCCTCAGGGTAAACTACATAAACTTGATCATTGGAAAACTGCATTCTATCTAATAACTGGAAATAAATAGCTTAGAAGTAGGATCTAAATTTGCTATGGCAGAAATGTAATATTTAGGAATTAATGAGTTTGATTGTCAAAGAACAGGTCTTTGATCTTTTATCAATTAATGTTCAATTGCAGTCCTGTGAAAAGAAATTAAGTTAAAATTACTTGAATTGATTGTTACAGAATATATTTTGATATGTAAAATAATACCCTATGTATGTCCTTGAGGACAGCATCTGTCCCTAATTAATGAAAGAGGTTGCTTTTAAAATATCATATTAATCCCAAGAAATTGGTGTCGTCCCTTTGACACAGTCTGGAACTCCACACATGTGATTTTTTGCTCCAACTCGTGGTTCTTGCTTGTTTTTGCCAAAGTAGGAAGAGGGCTGATTGCTGGAGAATCTGAGACTCCTCAGGTAGCTTTCCCAATTCTTCAACACCTGCCATGTCAGCATCAGGTTGCAAAAGCATTCTAAGCTCCATTCTGAGCTAACATCTCCATATAGTTGATAAAGGACAGGGGTTTAGCATCAAAGGATACAAACAAAAGTATATTTGCTTAAATAACTAGTTGCTTCAGGCTGATCATTACCTTACCACAACCTGGCTTGCAGAACAAAGAAAATATGAAACGAAAGAAGCAGATCTCAATTCTTGGTTCTGGAAGGACCCCAGACATCTAGACTAGAGATTTTAAATGGAAAGACTGTTTTACCCCAGAGCTCAGTAACTCCAAGAACAGCTATGTCAGGATGCC
The DNA here is from genome assembly GCA_004363575.1 of Solenodon paradoxus. Lineage (NCBI taxonomy): Eukaryota > Metazoa > Chordata > Mammalia > Eulipotyphla > Solenodontidae > Solenodon > Solenodon paradoxus. Next base: position 98,712 of record RJWH01004014.1, on the reverse strand, counting down.
ATTCTTCTCAAAGGCATTTCTATCATTTTCTGGTTTTGTGCATGTTTTCATTTGTACTTGCATCCACCTTAGAATGGCTATTATGACAATTTTTTTGGCAGATGACAGTGAAAGGTCTCCATCTAACAAAATCTGCTTATGCAGCCTTCTGAAAGATGAAAGTAAATTTCTTCCCCTAACTGGTTCAAGATGTATCATTCTGCTTCGGTTTATACAGGGATATCAAGTACAGTGATTGAAAGATCTTCATGATCCGAAAGCATCTACAGTAACCTATCCTTCTACACAAGGAGGTATTTTACCAATTAACATGCAGATCGGGGAGTATCATAAAACTTAAAACAAAATATTGCATTGGCACCAGGGCTAAAATTGACATTACATATTGCAGCTCATATTATCAGTGATTAATTTGTAATACTGGAAAGGCATTGTTGAATTTCCAATTTAAATCACTAAGTATCTTCATTATGGCGAAAATGACTATGTACAACTGAATATTCATTTATTTGTGGGACTGAGTTCCTTAGCCTATATAGTCTGCACTAACTCCAGACAGTACCAGAGTTGAATTGAATTGTAGGACACCTGACTGCTGTTATAAAATTGGTGTTGAAAAATGACATGCAGGATTATCTGATATCTCCTTGTGATGAATTTAGGTTATCATTTATGGTTAGACAAGCACATAAATAATGTCGAAGCTTTTTCAGTGCAAAATGTCAGAAGTCATGTGATGCAGATATGTCTCTCTCCTGGGATGTTATTTTTGACCACTTTCTTAAAGCAATATCTGTCAGATTTCTACACTAAAGTAGTTTTCTCCAAACCTGTTATTTTTAAATGTCTCAGATTCTAAGATAAAATATTAATTTATTCGTAACTTCTTCCCCAATGTCAAAAAGAATTTTTTAATTACCTATAGAAGAGAAGAGAAATCCACTAGAAAAAAATGAAACACATTTGTATAATTGAACACATTTTTGGAAAAAAAAATAGATGAAATGCAAGAGGGAGAAAAGAAAAAGACCTTAGTTACTAGTTTTAGCAAAATGTAGCACTGACGTGACACTGACTGAATAAGATGAATTTACTTTCTGTCTCCATATTGGTAATAATTAATACATTTCCATTTAAACTAGAAGAGAAAAAATAACCATATTCCCTTAAATCTGATATGTTTTCTGTGAACATAAGTGCACATCAAATTAACTGGAGTATTCAGAGGAAATACCAGTTGATAATTATCCACCTCAAGTAACAGATAATACATTTTGGAGATTATTACAAATAAATTCTTCTAAATAACGAAATGTATTAATAACATTTTCTACTGCCAAGGAGTCTGTATTTTGTCTCCCTATGAAAGTTTTGAGAAATGGGAAAAAAATCAACTGAAGATTGATGACAGTATAAAAGTTGGTACTTATCATATGCTCTTAACGAATGTGAAGAAATTTAAAGGCATATTAACAACAATGTTAGGAATTTAAATTGAAAGGTGATTTTAAAATACAGCCATGACTATTAATGCTACAGAAAACAAATTATATGAAAATAAGATAAAATATCAATGCAAAATTATAGAACACAGTAGAGACTATTCTTTTTGAGTGTGCCAAATTCTATCATTCCGATCATCCAAGAACTTTTATTTTTTAAGAAAGGTACAAGCAGGAATGAAGATGAGTAGACAGGCAGGCATGAAGAGAGAAGAGGAAAAAAATCACTTTATTTATTTTATTTATTTTGTCACCTTGTTTTTTTCCCCAGCACCAGGTCTTGAACCAGGGACCTTGGGATGTATGTGGATGATACTTGGTGAAATAAGCCATGAGGCCACCAGGATGCACCCATTCAAGAACTTTGTAAGGGTAATAATGGGAATTTTCTTCATCCAGCAGAAACCACAATATATAATTCCATTAAATGCAGAACATTTTCTTAGAATACAAATATCAAAGGCTAAAATTATACAGTATTTGAATAAAATGAGAAATGTTAAATAATACTCATCCAATTTAAATACAACCCAGGACACAAGCTATGTCGAACAGATGACAATAATTAGAAGACTTTTGGGTTTCCACAGGGCAAACATATCTGTAGGTAAACAGTTTATGATGTTTTTTCCAATAATGGACAGGACTAGAAAAGACAATATATGTGTTTTTAATAATGTTGATGGTTGCTCCATGGAAACTACCAGAATAACCTGTTGGTCAAGCAGGATCTGGGGTTATTATTAGACTGACATCTTAACAGAGTCTTAGTGTCTCAGCAAGGGAAAATCTGGGTTCAGGTGATTTAAGGTCTTTCAAGGCAGAGAAGTGGTGAGGCTTGGGCAAAGATTGTGACATGAAAGGTCAGGGTTGGTGGACACCAGGCGTCCTGAAACAAATCTAGGTAAGCAAACTTTTGTCCTGATAAGCAAGGTGTTTTCCAGGTGCACACACACCTTTCCTTGATACGGCTAGCAGCTGGTCACAATGAGACAATCATTTACCTTGATAACTTGACTTGCAAGAATATCCTGCAGGCAATGATGAGGTTGTTTTTTGGTTTGTAATCTTATCTTTCTAGCCTAAAATTTCCTGGTAAAAACAAGTTAGGTTGGCACAGATATAAATTCTCAGTCAAATATGCACAAAAGCTAAATCCAGACAAAATAATTTGAATGATCAGAGAAATGAAAATCCCACAAATACAAACAGAAAATATAAGGAAGCACAGCAGGAAATCATTTAAAAAAGTATAAAGCATTCTAGTCTTTGTTTTGTATGTTCTTCAAACTTTACAGAAAACATGAACAACTCTTTCGGCATAAATGTTGGAGTTTGTTGAAAACAATTTTAGGGAAGAGAAATCTGAAGCCATTTTTGAACAAAATGAGAAAGTGGCCATGCCCTTGTGGAGCAGCAGCAGTGAGGTCAATCACCTCTGAAGAAGTGCAGGCCACAGACCCCTGGGTTCTAGTCCTGGGTCCTGAGGAAAACAGCCAGCTTAAACAACTAAATTAAATAAAATGCTTCTTCCTCATCTCTTCATTCCTGCCTGCACCTTTCCTTAAAAAAAAGAGAAAGTCAAGTTACCATGACACTAGAAATTCAAAAAAGAAGACGATGCTCCATTGAAATTTCTGCAATGTTAATTGTTATATTTTTCTGCCACACAAGACAAAGGTATAACTTTGAAAATAACCCTGTATATACAGTTCTTTGCTCAATGCCAATGTGGCATAATACCCCGGTAGAATCGATGTGATATACAAAAGGAAGCAGGAACAAAGAATCATTGTACACAATTCACTGAAAAGTATCAAGGGAATCATGCCTTCTTTGAAGACAAAGCAATAATAATAATGTTTATAAAAATATACTGAGGTGCACCCTGGTGGAGCAGCAGTTGGGTCAATTGCCTCCAAAGGAGCAAGCCTCATACCCCTGGGTTTGAGCACAGGGCCAGGGAGAAACAGCCCGTGTGAGCAAACAAATAAAAATAAAGTAAAGATGTCTCCTCCGCCTCTCTCTTCCTGACTGCCTGCCTGCTCATTTTTATTCCTATCAGCACCTTTCCTAAAAAAAAAAAAAAAAAAAAAAGAACTTATAAAAAAAGGTAGGTGATAGATAAATCAAAAGCTATCCATCTATAGCTAGGTAGATAGATAGATAGATAGATAGATAGATAGATAGATAGATAGATAGATGATAGATATTAAACTAAAGGAACTGCAAAATCTCCTGACATTGACAAGAGTTCTTTGAATACAGGCAATAAGAAAAAAGGAATAAAATATGTCAGCTAACCTGAGAATCCCATCCATAATCCAAATTGAATTTAGAATTCAATTTTTTTCAATAGAACAATATCATCTTCAAAGAACAGTTTTAAAATAGCATGAGAACATAATGATCTTCCAGTACTGTAGATGGCAAATATAATTTGAAGAATTCCAAGGGACACGAACTACTACAATGAGGCAAATACTAATAACTGAAGTCACTTGGTGAACAAAATTAGGAAAATGATACTGATGATACTGATGGTACTGATGAACTGAAATTCTAAGTTGATTTCTAAAATCTATGCTTGCCACACTCCAGTTGAAGTATTGCAATATATTTGCAACAATAATTTACAGGACACATTTTCAATAACTTTTTGTAGCTCTCAGGATAAATTCAACCTTGTGGTAACAATTACCCAAGGGGAATTTTATGGCTTCAGGAAAGTAAGATTTATTAAAGAAATACAATATCACAAGAAAAACTGCTTTTTTTAAAGAAAATAAGATACTGGAGTAAGCAGTGAAACTCCCATAAAGAATTGTGTCTCCATATAGCAAGATGTATAACTTCTGTTTAACAAATTATTACATCCTACTAATGTCTTCAATATTTTGGTGAGTTATGATGAGCAGTATTGCATACTTCCTATCATTATATGTTCAGTCATTTAGCTTATATAATTTACATAAAAAACCTCAAGCTTGCCAACATTTTTATCATTAAGAAATAAAATCCTACCTTCTAAACACTACACTTGGGAGAAAAAAACTAATTCCACTCAAGGAAGGGACACTTCTTCCCTAATTCACACAAAACCTGCATGGTGGGTACTAAATCATAGTTTCAAAGTGGTTAAAACACAGTTCTTGTACAAATAGATAGTAGGTACATCTAGAAAATTTTAAACACATAATGAAGGAACAAGTATGATGATAAAATCAGTTTGTAAGAAAATTTAAGAAACTAGGTTTTTTTATAGTAGGCGAAACAAAAAGTCAGTCATAAAACGACTAAGTTAGAGAAAAGTAAATACACAATGGGTAAAGTCTTACAGGATAATAAAACTCTGTATCAAATTAGGTGCCAAACAAGGGAAAAAAAAATCATTGCGTCAGATTAGCTTTTTGGAATTATATAATCTTCTGGCTTCCATGAATTGTACCAGCAAATTTAAGCTCCAGGAAGCAGATGATCCTGAAGTGAGCTGATTAGAAAATGCTCTTAGCACAGCATGGATCACCTTTGGACTTATTTCCAAATTTTAGACAATTTTTCTTAACGAGCTAAGGCAGCCCTGTGCATTCGCATCGAAGCAGTGCTTGTCTAATGATTCCATCCAAAACAGAACAAAACAAATTCAATCCTACAAAACACAAAGGAGTAAACACTTGACGAAGATTTTGCAGTGAGTTGGAAGCGAGGATTACACCCTTGTCTCACAGCAAAACTGTTTATGAAGTCCCCTTGAACACCTCGCACTGCAAACCTCTTATCCAGCATGAATGGCTAGAGCTCTCCCCTCTCAGCCTCTCCTCCAGCTCTCTCTTATTTCAAGTGCAAAAATTACAAACTTCTGCAGTGTTGCAGCCGCACTCAAAAGTCTCTAAACAAAAGAGAAAAAGGACATTTCATGCTGATGGGGTTTAGGACATGCTACCCCCACATGCTGACCCTTGGCACACTTAATATCTTAAATGGAGGAAGTCTGAGAAATCAGCAAAAGCAGGAAGGTCACTCTCATCTTCTTCCCTTTGCCCTTCTTCCCTGAAATGAATGTAAATCTTCTACATACAAAATATTGAAGGATGAGCTGAGGTCAATGGAGGCCCTGCATAGCTATGAGAAACTTTTACCACTCCTTTAACTACCTACAAGATTTTAATTGGGATATTATCCAGAATTAGGGTGCTGTTGTTGTTGTTGTTTTTAACCAAAATAAATTACCAGAGAAAACTATCTATATGATAGGACAAATACTTTCTTATGCAGCATCTGGTCTTCCTCATATAAGTCACCCTTTCCTGTCATCTGAGTTCATGCCTCTCCTTGAAGTCTGTGGCCTCTATCCTATTCCTTAGCTCAGGTTATATAGACCTTCATTTTGCCCCGTTTACTTTAAAATCTCCATCCACATAGTTCACCATATGTATCTAATTAAATTCATTATTTTCTCCTCTGAATCTGTCTGGAGTTCATTTCATTGCTGAACCAACTACAGAAGAACCTAGAGGAATAGGCTGAAATTACCATGACCACCCCTATAGTACCTTTCCTGTACCTGGAAGAAGAAAAATGTTCTTATCACAGAAAAATGGAATTAGCAGCTGAAATCTGTATAAAGAAATTCCGCTTTTTGTTTTTATTTTTTATTTTTATTGAAATAATATTGTTTTATAACACTGCATAGACTTTCAGTGTACATGTTCAGTCTTCATCAAATATATGTGATATCATGCCTACCTCCCTATTTCTAATTTTCCTCCACCACTTTCCATTGAAATTCCATTACTCTTTGTTCCCACCACTCATCCCTTCCCCTCTGGTAACTTCTTAAAGTTGTTCTTAAAGTTCTTAAAATTCAGGAATTCATTTTTATTTTGTCTTTTTTTGTTTTGTGGTTTGGTTTTGTTTTTCTTTTGGTGGGGTGTGGCTTTGTTTCTTTATATTCCACATGAGTGAGATCATCCAGTATTTGTTTTTCTCCTTCTGACTTATTTTACTTAGCATAATCCCTTCTAGTTACATCTATTTTGCTGACAATAACAAGATTTCAACCTTTTTTAAATAACTAAGTATACTGTGAATACACCTAATCTTCTTTATTCAACCATCGGTCAGTGGGCACTTAGGCTGTTGCCATTTCTTGGCTCATAAATAGTGCTACAATCAACATAGGGGTGTCCATAGCTTTTCAAATTAGGTTTTCTATATTCTTTGAATAGATACCTAGAAGTGGAATTGCTGGAGCATATAGTAGTCCTATGTTTAACTTTTGGAGGAAACTCCATACTGTTTTCCGAAATGGTTTGCACCAACAAACTTTGTTAAACTAACCTTTATCTTCCCAGTTACATTTTCATCGTTGACTACTCTTAGGCCAAACCTCTTTATTTTCTCAATTATTCACACTTTCGCTGTTCCTGTGTCTCAAGATTGAAAAACCGGTATCACTTGGGGTCTTCGTTCTCTGTGAAAATTCTCATTCACATATACAAAGATCCAAGGTGAATAAAGGCTTCCAAATTAATGTTATTTAATTTTCATTTTCACCATTAGTTAAAATTGACCAGTCTTGCCTCAAAACAAACATAAAAATGAACTTGTTACCAGTCATAGTTTCTTGAATATTGACTGTATTCTGTATTTTCACCTCTGTTATCCAACTCAATCCTTTCTACTGGGTAGATAGACAGCACTAGCACCATTTAACAAATCAAGTACCACAGCCTCAAAGAGGCTGACATGGGACAGGCAATTATAGCTAGCAATAGACCCCCATTTCTAATTCCAGATTTGGAGTTGATTCCTTATTGCTCAGCTTAGAATTTATAGCCCTTTGTTCTACTCATGCAAATCCATGAATTTGTGCTCAATCTAAGGTACTGCATAGACTCTCAACTATTTCTTCTACTGCAGCTATTTCTCTAATATTTCTCAACCTCAGCACTATTGTCATTTTTCTCCTTTTTGGGTGACTGTCCTGTACACTGGAGGAGGGTTAGTAGCAGCCCTAGCTTCCACCCACCAGTGGTCAACAGCAACACCCTCTGAGACTTCTTTACCCCAAGTTGTGTCAAAAACAGCCCTAGTTGAGAGCCATTGTTTTGCTCTCTGCTGAATTCCTTTGGAATTTGCATCCTCTGTGTTCCCTTAAATCTGTGAGAACAGATGGAGTCTGGGACTTGGTCTGCCAATATAGAAAACCTCCCTCCTTGTCTTTACCCACTGGACTTCCCATAGACCCCTTGCCTATGGTAACTGACATCCTCACTGGGAACCATTATCCATCCTTGGACAATGTCCAAAACCTACTTACAATTTTAGTCTGTGTGCTAGCTCATGCAATCTACTTGATGCAGTGGCTAGTCAAAACCAGGAGGAAAAACCAAATTGGCTGCCCACGAATGATTTACTGGAGGCTTCTGGAAATGTCCCCCACAACTGGATTAACTATTTTGATTAATTTGACCTGTCAGTTTGTTGGGAAGGGAGGGAATAGCCACTTCATTTATTTATTCATTTAATGTATTCAACTTAATAATTCATTTAAATTCACTCTTTTATTTACTTTATCAGTGCTAGGATTGAGATGACTTCTTTTTTTACTAAATTGTACAGTTAAGGTGATTAGATTAATTATACACTTAGACTCAAGCTGAATGTAATTTCTACCTCAGTGTAAATGGTTTCATATCCTTTATTCCCTAGAGAATGTAGCTCAGTTAATAATCATAATGTTTAGAAGCTGTTTCTATGATCTTTCCTTTTTGTTGCAGAGAGAAGGACAATTTTTTCAGTAAGCTTCAAAAACTATTTTAAAAAATAAATGAGAAGCCCTTTTGTTTCTATGACTATGCCTCTCAGGCAGGAGAGGGTGTCGCTCACCAGCAAGTACAATGAACGTGTGTCATCACACATCCATGCTGGAGTTCCTGTGTGATGGAGGAAAGAATAAGAGGAGACAGACCAGAGGGTTCACGTCACACTAGACTTCTTAGGAAGCTCGTAAAAAGGATTTACTGTATTTTGATTAATCCATCCTTCATCCACCTTGAGTATCTCCATGGCAACCGGATATTTGTTTCCCAAAGATGGGCTTTCAGACTGTGGAAGGTTCATTCAGCTCCATACAAAACCCCCTGTATTTCTGAGAACCACATCTTTGAAATTCAGCAAGCATAGGCAACCACTCCCAAGCCCTTGTCTGCGTTCCTGTTACCACTGCCAGTAGCATTCTATCAATGACAAGGCATAATCCATTTTTGAAGCATTTTCTGAGTCCACAGAGACATCTGTTTCACTTCCATACCTCAACAAAATGCCATTTTTAAACCTTATTCTAAAGGAGGCTAGCTAAATAGACATTGCGGTATTTTTTATTTTTATTTACTTATTTTTTTCCTCTTTGAAGATGCATTGTCACATATTGGCTAGAGTAGTTTAGGATACTTACCAATTGGGCACTTCTAAAGTAAAAGCCATGTTTCATCAGAAAAATAGTGATTTTTTTTTTTTTTTCTAAAGAAAAGGTGCAGGCAGGAATGAAGGTGAGCAGAGACAGGCAGGCAAGGGAAAGAAGGAACCATTTTGTTGATTTTATTTAGTCATTCATCTTGGTTTTAGCTCCAGAGATCTGAACCCCAAGTCCTTGGGATGTATGTGGCCTGCTTGCTCCATCGAAGGCAGCTGAACAAACCATTACTCTACCAATATGTGCCAAATTACTGATTCTTTTCTCAAAACACAGTTATAAAGCAGAAAGTAAATCAAGGTATATTAACATGCAAAGAACATACGGTTCATAAATGAGGTTGCATAGTTTTCCCAAAGGCTCACACCTGTTAGAAGTTCAGGTGAAATGATGACATGGAGGCTCAAACTCCCCCTGCCACACAGCTCTGCCTGGCCCACAGCAGGTCACCTTCCTTTGTTCACCAGGGAGTCTGAGCTGCGCTCTGATTCTGTCCTAGTCATGAGTCACCCTCTTACTAGAAATAAGACTCTGCTCCCTCCTGCCCGCTCCCCAACTTTCTACTTTTCAATATGGAAATATGAATGGATGGCTGGATGAATAGATAGAAAAAAAGCTCCACATTAAAAATCTGGAAAATAGATACCATTTTTATTACATGTTCCCCCCCAAAACTGTTATATGGGAATTTTAACATTATATACCTACATTATTTTGCATTATTTCCTTTTTCATGATCATGAATTACTTTTATAATCCACAAAACACTTTCATTTTGGAAAACAAAAACAACTCAGTCTCAATCAGCATCGTCTTCTTCTTCATCATCATCATCGGTCTCCAAAATAAATAAGTAAATGGTCTCCAAAGTTCAAAGTAGACCCCAGAGTAAATCTATTTCTGATGCAAAAAAAAGAAATGACCATTTATATCACTGCAAGGGATTTGGCACAATTTTTCTCATTTTATTTTTAAATAATCACCAAGTTGGTAGAAGGCAGGGTGTGTTGACATATATCTCAGGAATGGGGAACCTATACATATGAATTTGTTTCAATGTATGGAATAAATTACTGTAATAAAAAATGAAAAAAATATCACCAAGTGACTTGTATGTATTAATGATGAAGGTATAAAATCAGATTATTTTACCCATATTATGGGACTAATAATTTATCTCTCTTTTTTTTTCCTTTCTTTTTTTTGTCTAAAAGTAATATTGAATTAACCTGACACCTAGTTTAGGAATAGCTTGAATTATTGGAATTCATTTGGGAAGCCCAGCCTCACTGAAAATTGCTGCTGTCTGCAGGGTAATAAATGTGATAGATGGCCTTCTGCAGCAGTACAGGTTCATACCGCCATTGCTGAGAGAGGCCTCTGTGTGTGTGTGTGTGTGTGTGTGTGTGTGTGTGTGTGTGTGTGTGTGTGTGTGTGTGTGTGTGTGTGTGTGTGTGTGTATGCTTCTTGAACATTCTGCAAGTTTCCAATGGGAGCCAGTTTTGAGTCTCCTGTTCATAGTTGTTTTAAGAATAGCCTGTTATTTTCCAATCAACATGGATCAATTTAGATTTTCTGGATGAAAAAGAATCTCCTTGAAGATTGATGACATTTAAGAGTAAAAACATAGAGAGTCCTTCAGTTCTTTTTCATTCAGTTCTTTGTCATTTTGAGCCAGAAGGAAAGATTAGTTTCTAATGGTAACTAGAACTTTCATCAGATCTTTAAATTAGGCAAATTGACACCAGAAGTCTTAAATAAGTTGAAATGTGTTTTTTAAGGAATGCAGGTGTAAATAAACTTTGGAACAAAGTTTAAAGCCAATTTTAGATAACGCCCCTACCCCCATCTCTCCAGGATTTCTGATTCCCTTCTCCAAGAGGTCCTTCTTCCTTCCATTGTACTTATCACTTCAATGACTAATTTGAGAAACGAATTCCTTGGCATACTTCTTGCAACACAGGTTACAACCTACTTGTGTACAGGATAAATTGGAGAGTTTAAGAAATACCCTCTGCTCCCTTGTGAAATATTTAACTCATAAATCAAATCAACTTTCTCATTTAGTAGGTTTATAAATAGAAATAAATCCTTGCAAAGAAAAACTAAAATTGCATAGGCACTCTGTTGGACTTTTATCTTAAGTACAATCATAAAACACTGAATCATGGGTAAGACTCTTAAGAGACCTTTTCGATTTGAAAAAAATCTTAAGGACTACTTCATAAATTCCAGTGTTACCTACAAATGCAAACCCTTTATTGCTCTAAACAAATTATCTCCTTTTTTTCTAATTTTTACCGTAATTACAAATAGAATATTGAATGAACAGTGTCAATATTATCCATTATATGCCTCTCTCATGCTCAGGAATCTCTTCAAATTTTGTCATGAAAAAATAATTTACAGACAGCTTGAATTCCTGTGCATTCATGTGATTTAATGTCACTATTTTATCAACACAAATATGCTTATTCCTCCAAGCTCACCTACTTCCCTAGAATGAAACCTTAATAGGGTTCAGGGTCTCAGAAACAAACTTCAATATCAGAATGATCATGAATGTTGTCTCCAAATACCAGCACATATTCCAAAAATAAAAACAGCAGATTATTATTTAAAAAAGAGGGAGACACTATTTCATATGTGGTGAAACTAAGGTAGGTGAAGGCTGAGTGACCTATGGAATATTACATTTCAAGTCTACAGCAGATCCAGACCCTCCCTGCAATCTTCTCATCTCATGTGTTGCAGTTCTACAATGGGGGAAGAGAAAAGAAAGGCGGGTATATGACCTTCCCCATTAAACATATGATTATCCTGATTGGAGCGAGAAGGAAAGTGAGACTCTGAGAAGTTACATAATTTGTCCAAGGTCACACAGCTACTAAGAGAAGTGGAATTTGAACCTCAAATTGTAACCTGAGTGAATTCTATGAGCAGCCTCTGTCCTTATGCACATCTAGTTTCAAGCTACTGAGGAAAAGAGAATATTTTACTGGAGATTTGGGGGAATTTTCCATTAAGGAAAATTCACATCATATTTCACACTAGGCAGAAACTTAACAAAATTCATCTGTAGATTGTTATTCCCTCCAGAATGTCTTACCCTCAGAATAACCTGGTTTCTCTTCTACATTGTTACAAGAAAAGAATATTAACTGCTTAATATAAAAGCAAAGTTTATGTGACAGGTTTGCCCCTTGAGGCTGTATGTATCAAAATGTTGCACAAATCTGACTTAAAAAGGAGGAAAAATATAGTCAAGCCAATAAAACCAAAATCAACAAAAACCAAAACAAGAAACCCAGGATGCAAAAAAAGAAAGTAAACTTAATGTGCCCTGGTGGCTCAGGCATAAAGTCAGTGTCTGGGGTGTATCCCAAGGACCCAGGTTTGAGACAGGGATACGGATGCGAGAGCAAGAAGAAACGAACAAATAAATAAAGATGCTTCTGATACATGTGCACCTTTGATTTCTTCAGTTGTCATGAGAACTTGTGTCTTTGAAAGATTTTTTTTCCAGAGCACAGACCAAAAGGTCCCTAAAAAAGAAGGAGAGTTAGAGCATACGGGTGAAGCAAAAGAGGTTTCCTTTAGAAAGAAAGGAAACACCCCCAAAGAGGGCGTGGTTTGTCCAGAGAGGAAGTGACGCAGATGGGCTGAAGCCCTCGATTTTTAAGGGGTCTAATAGCTCCTTTCTGTGCCCAACCTGTGATTAAGCATTCTGAAATGGGACAAATTTTCTTACTGGCTCATCAGTGGTCTCTTCTTGAATTGATTGGCGGGTTTCCTATCAGCAGGCACCTTTCTGACTGATTTCCTTTGTTCACTTCGGTAGCCATGTGCCCTAGCTTGGAGTTGGCAGTTTTAGCTACATTTTAAACTTAATTGTACTGACTTCTTGGCTTTCGGTATGTTAAACTGAGTTTGCTCTGTTATGGTTCTGTGCTGATGGCTGGGTCAAATCAGTCATGCTGCTCCATTTTCTGGCTCTGGATTTTCCTTTTCCTGCACTCTGTTCACATCTGGTTAGCTCCCTGTCATTCCACACAAGAGAAGGTGGCACCTACAATTTTCCAGGGGCTGAGGACCTTGTTGGTGCTTCCACCATTCCCTGCTGAAAGTGGGCGTGGCCTTTTCTAGGCGCTGTCTCCTTGCTGGACGGTCTAGGGGTTCCCAGTACAAAGTTGTTTCTTCTACCAGCAAAGGCTGATATTGGGGCACCAGGAGTAAGAGATGCATCCCAACCTGTCCTGGGCCAATATGACGAGGATAAACACATAGGAAAAGACCAAAAATACACTAATTAATGAAAAATGAAGTCAATACTTTCAGAAATCAGTGGGTATGATAAACATTGAACTAAAGTTTGATGTGCCCAATAACATGATACTGCTTTTATTATCTCTCTTTTATCCCAATTTCACCAATAATAACTTATTTAATAACTGACCTACTTGTGTATAAGTACAGTAAGAATAATTACATAGACCTTTTTAGTTTACTTTGCTGGAGTCTTGCAGAAGGACATCAGGTTGAGACTTGACGGCCCTTCGGGGCGCAGGAGTCATGTCAAGGTCCTCAGAACCCAGGGCAGCATTTGCAAGTTTGGGTACTTTCTCACGCCTTGAGCTTCTCAATATAATCTGGGATTACTGGCTTGCCAACAGGTGACTTTCCTCACCACTTGTTAATTAAGCATATTCAAACTAAAATGATGCCAACATTAGTGTTATAGACCCTTATTATTTAATAGCCCAATATAAATGACATCCATGTGCTTATTAGTTTAGGCATAAATTGATACCATTTCAACCATATTTCATTTTTTAATATTTTAATTTGATTACTTTTCCTCTTCTACCTTCTCTTTCTTCATTCTTGCCTGCTTTTTGCTTTCTTTCCTCAAAGAAAGAAGAAAAAAAAAAGGGAGGGAATGGGAGGATAGGGGGGAGGAGAGTGAAAGGGGGATTGGGGAGGAAAAACAGGGGAAGAAACTTAATTCCAAACAACACAGGGAGGTGGACGCCAAATGGCTCACAGTTCTTGGAGTTGCAAGCAGAATTCAAATGCAGGGGTCCACAATTATGACTCTTAACTCAAGAATTAGAGATCAGGCTATGCTCTATGCATGGAGAGCTGGACCAGGGTCATGTGCACTGTCAACTTAGAAATAAAGAGCAAATTGAGAAGGCAATAATGCATATATTTGGGATCAGAGAATTAAACAGTTTCAGGTAGACACTTAAAATATGCCCTAAGAAGAGGTAAGTTAGAGGTTTTTATGGGAAGGAAAGTGCAAGATGAAGTTAGTGGTTCAAATTAGTGTTAATATGCTTAAACTATTCTTGGTTATTCCTAATTGGGTACTGATTCTATCCTCTGGCAAAAGTCCACAATTCTCAGTCCTTGTGTTCAGGATGTCCATTCTGCATATTTTTCAAACTACAGTTCATGAAACAATTGCCATTTGGCCCATTCCTAAGGTCTATGACCCCAAACAGACAATATGCAGTTTTTCTACTGTGACATCTCTGATTCCCTTTTTAAACGGCTCCATTTATGTCTGTGTTCATAGCATAAATCTAGGAGGTCTGACTCTGAAATGATTTCAGTTAAACAATAAATTGATAGAAAAAAACATAAAGGAGACTATCTTGTGACCTGTGGTGGAGAATGACTATTCTAAAGCACAAATTATAGCAAACTATTGATGAAAATAATGCTATCAAGAGCAAAGATTTCTATTCATAAAGGAGACCAGGGGGAAATTAATGAAGAATATGTGAATTTATTTGTGATATCTGTGGGAAGGAAAAGGTTAAATCAGTAAGTCTGTAGTCTCTTTGCTGCTCTAATGGGGCAAAAGGAGATGGAGGCAGAAATAAGGCTGAAAACAGGGCTTAATCTCAGTGTGAGAGTCTAATGACATTCTTCCACACAGGAGAATCCTTATCTATGGAATGCCTTTTAACTGGATGAACCTAGTCTTTAGGATTCCTTAAAGTAAATAAAGGAGGATTCCATGGATTTATGGGCAAACTGGTCCTATAATGGAGAAAACTGAGTGTGAATTAGAGGTGTTTCTTGACCTAGTCGCTAAAACATTGATTTATACCATTTCCAATGAACTGAACTTGATCACTTAGTTAAGATGGTGCTTGCCAAGTCTGTCTACTCCAAAGTTAAAAATATTCCCTATGTCATTGTGGGTAGATCCTCTGAGACTATGTAAGTAGCCTATCAGTCCTCAAACTCTCACCCATACATTTCTTTTTACTTTGGTTGATGATTCTCCACTAATAAATGTATCCTGTGGTGATTATCAAATGGTGATTTTCTAACTGAAGCATTTGTTCTGCATTTATTAGTTGGCATCTAAGTGTAATTAATCTGATTGCCTTCATTTATTTATTCATTTATTTATATCATCAGGGACTTATAGAATCTCGCATTATTCCTTGGGTATGAACTATTACTATCATTATTTATTTTGACAGGCAAATTATCACAGATATGGTCACTGGATACCCCTTGGGTTTGTAGTTTATTTTATTCCTGTGGTGAAATTATGTAAGTTAAAAACAAAGAGAAAATCAATGTTCTTAGCAATGAATTCTCAAAGTGTGCGATGTTAAAATTGAGTACCTAGGGAGACTTAGAAAATGCAAAACTATTCAGACTTTTTAACAATCCTCTCTGAATCTGACTGATGAAGCTGACCAAGCAGATAATTACTACTAATATAGATGATATGGATAACATGATTATGAAGATGCATCTAATATGTAAAGAAAACTTCACTCAACTAGTGGAAAATGTGCATTCTTTTTGAAGAAACTTGAAATTCTTTTTATAACTTTTCACTTGGAAGTTATTTTATACAGAAAGTTTAATACCTAAGGGTACCATCTCCAAATATGTCACTTTGGTATGTGGATTATTTTCAGCTGAAGGCAAATAAAGCCTACTATAAAAGCAAAGAGAAGATTTTTCTTTTGTTTTTAACCATTCACTTAACTGCTTAAAAGAATTTAGATTAGGGGCCTATACCAGGAAGAGAGTTAATACCAGAGATAACTTTTTATATCAGAAAGGCTTATCAGCATGGCATGGAAAACATTTTTTATGAAACACTTACTTTTCTCAATTTCCTGTGA
The DNA here is from genome assembly GCA_004363575.1 of Solenodon paradoxus. Classification (NCBI taxonomy): domain Eukaryota; kingdom Metazoa; phylum Chordata; class Mammalia; order Eulipotyphla; family Solenodontidae; genus Solenodon; species Solenodon paradoxus. Next base: position 82,570 of record RJWH01004014.1, on the reverse strand, counting down.
ATTGTCTTCCTCTGCATGAAACCCCAGACCCCTACCACTCTCCTGAGCTCACTTACCTGACTGCCAGTGAGACTCATATATTAGGGCTCTTCTACAAATAAATTATTATTTTCTCCTGTTAATCAATCTTATGTCAATTTAATTACCAGTCCAAAAAAAAAATACTAAAAAGGGCAGGAGGAAAAAGATTTTGGCTCCTACATTTGTACAAATAGAAATAATACAAGGAAACTAATATAATTTTTACTTAGAATCAGCTCCTGTTAACATTTTCACATATTAACATTGTACCCCCTTTGTGCTTTCATGAATCATTTGAGTATGTTACACACATTGTACTTATTTATCTTTAAATGTTTCTGTGTATATTTTTAAAAATAGGAGTGGTCTCTTATACCACACTGTTGGAGAGGGGAGGAATTTTCCCTACCCTCCTGAATTCTTCTGAAACTGGTAAAATAATCAAATTAGCCCCAGACAGATTGGTAAGAGAAAAAAAACAAAAACAAATGTAATTTCAAAATGGGGGAGGCTGACCATATTTGCTTGAGACAAAAAAGGGACATGGTTTTGGGGTCCCCTCAACAATCTGGGCCTAGGGAAACTCAACTGCCCCTTTTATTCTGCATTGCAGATGGTACTGGTTTATTAAAAACATGACAAAATTACGGTCAGGGGAAATACGAAAACAAATGGTATTGTTGAGTGGAGTCATGATGGCAACAACGCAGAAGTGATTCATGTCCTCCCCGCAAAGCAACTAGGAATTCACTTATTCTCCAGAAACAAACATTGAAGAAAAGCAGGTACGGAAGTTATAGGGATGCAGCAGCCATAGTGACCACAAAGGGTAGGCAAAAACATCAGGGTTTGGAGATATACCCCAGATTCAGGACTTGGGCAGCTATGGAAGGGGTGAAACCACAGGAAGAATGAGGCTTCCCCAAAGCCACAAAAGCAGCACAGAGCCCACCCAGTTGGACCAGACACAGAAGTGGGTCTTTTTGCAGGAAAGGAGAACCAGTGCTCCAGTGTTAGGAGTGGGAGATGTTATGGGAGAAATTACACTGGTTTCCATCATAACCCAAAGGCAGATCCCATCATACTGCTCCAGACCCACAGGACCAGCCCACTGGAAAACCTGCCCCTAGGCTTAGAGGAAGAAAAGAGTCTCCAAGAAGGGAGAAGCCTTCAAAGCTACTCACTAGCACCACACTGAATACAGGCATAACTGCAGCCTGATTGCTGATTGTGAGCCAATGAAAAAGTGATCATTACCATTCAGAATTGAGAAGCTAGGGGAAGTCTCTGCATCCCCCACACAAATTCCAACTCCAAAGGCAGAGTTCTTGGGCCCCAGAGAGGATCAAAGAACGTCAACAAATTCAACCAGTGACCAGAAAACTCAAGAATTTCTGGGGTTCAAATCCATATCCAGTCTCCTCTAGTACAAGTCATTATGCTACACAATATCATCACTGTAGGGAAAATTAACCCCAGAAATATAAAAAGAATGTCAGACAAAGACAAATATATATGAAATGATGGCTCCAATGAAAGCCTCAGGGGAAAATCTGAAAACAACAGATGTATGCAGACTACCTGAGGATGAATTTAGGGAAACAGTGATAAACATACTCAAAGGAATCAAGAAAACAATAGAGGAAGAGAAACAACAGAAAAGGGAGATAAGAAATGAAGCAAGATATGAAAGAAATGAAGAATATGATAGCAGAACTAAAAAACTAAAAAGGGGAACTCAAGAACAGGATGTATGGAACTTCCAATAGAATCGGTAAGTTAGAAGGTAAGGCAGAGGAATACACTCAAACAAACCAACAAAGAGATAAAAGAACACAAAGAAATGAAGACAGCATTCAAGACCTATGGGATAACATCAAAAGGGACAACATTCATATCATAGGGGTCCCAAAGAAATAGAGAGAAAAGGGGTTAGAAACTGTATTTGAAGAAATAGCTGCTAAGAATTTTCCTAACCTGAGGAATGAAGCAATCCTCCAGACCCAGCAACCTCAAAGAGCCCCTAATAAAAGAAATCCAAACAGAGCTACACCTAGACATATTGTCATGAAAATGTCAAAAATACAAGATACATAAAGACTCTTAAAAGCAGAGAGAGAAAAATGAGTCACATACAAAGGAATCCCCATAAGATTGTCAGTGGATTTCTGAACTGAAACTCTATGGGCCCAGAAAGAATGGCATGAAATATTCAAACTGATGAAAGAAAAAGATTTTCAACCTAGGGCACTATACCCTATGAGATTATATTTCAGAACTGAAGGAATTATTTTAAAAAAACTTTTTGAATAAGCAAAAGTTAAATGAATTCATCACCATCTACAAAAAATACTAAAAAATGCTCTATGAAATATAAAGAAACCCCACTTGAAACTAATAAGATAACACATAAAAAGTGAGGAGAAGAGTATAAAAATGTGGATGGCTAGAATGAGTGTAAGACTAATCTGTTTTCAAATATAAATTGGAAATAAACTTAGAATTCTTAATGCTAACTTCAGGGTAACCTCCAAATACATCTCCAGGATGAAACAAAGAAGAAACCAAAAAGGAAAACCAGTCAAAATATAACTACACACAACTCACCTAACAAGAGAAAGAGAAGAACAAAGGCACTGTCTGGAAAAAAATCCAGAAGACAAAGTATAAAATTATAATAAACAGCTACATATCAATAATCATCCTAATTGTTAAAGGCCTTAATTCACCAGATCATGGTGCACAGAGGCTTACTGGAATATAAACATAATCCAAGCTTCTGCTGCATTCAGGAAATCCACCTTTCAAGAGATAACCAATGACTCAAACTCAATGATTGGAAGACAATCCTACAGCAGAATGGCAACCACAAAAAATCAGGAACAGCTGTATTTACATCAAATGAAACAGACTTCCAACAAAAAAACAGAAGACAAAAACAGACATTATAGAATGATTGAAGTGTAAATTCACCAAGATAACATAACGTTTACTAACATATGCACAAAATGAAGGAATATTAAAATATTAAGCAAGTATTGTTAAAATGACAAGAAAAATTGACAGCAACCCAATAATAGTAGGAGACTTCAAGAAACTACTTACAACAATGGACGGATCGACCAGGCAGAAAATTAATAGGGAAACTGCAGCTTTAAATAATTGTTTGGAACAGTTAGACTTAATAAATATATACCAAGTACTTCCTTCAACAATTACTGAGTTCACTTTCTTCTCAAGTACACAAGGTACATTCTCAAGAATAGATCATATGTTGGACACAAAACATATGTCAACAAATTTCCAAAGACTAAAATCATACTAAGCATCTTCTCTGACTGCAGTGGCTTAAAACTGGATATCAATCACAAGAGTAAAGCTGAAAGACTCCAAATTAATTGGAGACTAAACATTATGCTTCTGAATTACTCTTGGGTAAAAGAGGAAAACAAAGAGGAACTTTAAAAATACCTTTAGACAAATGAGAATGAAGACACAAGTAACCAGAATCTATGGGATGCAGCAAAAAGAGTACTAAGAGGGAAGTTCATTGCAATTCAGTCCTACCTCAAGAAACAAGGAAAATTACAAATAAACAATCTAACTCTAGATATAAAATAACTAGAGAAGAACAATTAAAGCCAAAAATCACTAGAAGTAAAGAAATAATCAAAATGCTATCAGAAATAAATGAAATAGAAAACAAAAAGATAATCCAGAAGATTAAACCAAAGTTGGTTCTTTTAAAAAATAAACAAAATTAATAAATCATTGACTAGACTCATAAAGAATGAGAGAAAACTTTCAGACTACAATTACAAAACAAAGGGGAGAAGTTACAACAATACCACAAAAACACAAAACATCTTAGGAAACTATGATTAACAACTCTGCAAACAAAGAGGACAATGTTGAGAACATGGGCATTTTTCTAGAAAAATACAGTTTACCAAGTCTGAATGTAGAAAAACTGGAAAATCTGGACAGAACAATCACAGGCAAAGAAACTAAAGAGGCAATAAAAGTCTCCCTAAAAATAAAAGCCAAGTACCAGATGGCTTTTCTAATGAATTTTAACAAGTGTTCAAAGAATTAACACCTATTCTTCTCAAATAGGTGAGTATGAAGAGCAGGGAACATTCCCAAATACATCCTATGAGGCTAACATCACAAGCCAAAAACTGATAGAGACATCACCAAGGAAGAAAATTATCAACCACTATCTCTAATGAACATAGGTGCAAACATTTTCAACAAACTGAGTACAACAATATACCAAAATATTATCATGACCAATTAGGAATTATCCCATGCATGCCAGGATAGTTCAACATATGAAAATCTATTAATGTAATACACCATATAAACAGGAACAATGATAAAAGAACCACATGATCATATAGACACAGAGCAAGCTTTTGGAAAGTTGTAACACCCATTTATGACCAAAAACCCCACATTAAATAGGGATAAAATGTACATACTTGACATAATAAAGGCTTTATATGACAAACCTATAGCCAACATCATAGTAAATGATGAAAAATTGAAAGTACTTCTTCTAAGATCAGAACTAGGCAAGGTTGTCCAATCTCACCACTGTTATTTAACATTGTACTGCAGGTCTTAGCCAGAGCAGGCAAGAAAAAGAAATAAAAGGAATCAAAATTGGAAAGGAGAAAGTAAAAATGTCATTTTTCAGATGATTATATATATTGAAAACCCTAAAACATCTGTTAAAAAAACTACTAGAACTAATCAACAAATACAGAAGTGAATCACCAGAAACTGACCCACTCATGCAATCAAAAAATGGGAGGAGGAATTGGAGAGACATTTTTCTGAAGAGGACATACAGATGGCCAACAGGCACATGAAAATATGTTCCTACACACTGGCTCTCAGGGAAATGCAAATGAAAACAACAATATCTCCTTACATCTGAGAGATTGGCTATTATAAACTCATATGTATAGGTTCTGGAAGTCTGGAAAGAGCAAATGTTGGTCAGGATGTGGAGAAAAGGGAGCACTTTTACATTATTGGTGGAAGTACAAATTTTTGCAACCCTTATGGAAAACAGTGTGGAGCTTCCTCAAAAAGTTGAATATGGAAATTTCGTATGATCCCATGATCTAACTTCTGGATGTTTACCTAAAAGATACAAAAATCTTAATTCACAAATATTTATGCATCCCCATTTTATTGCAGCCCTATTTATAATAGCTCAGAACTGGAAGCTTCCTAAGTGCCCAATGTCAGCTACATGAATAAAGAAGGTATATATATATATACAATGGAACACTACACAGCCCTCAGAAGAGATGAAATCCTGTCATTTGACTTAGCATGGAGTATCTAGAGGTGATTATGCTAAATGAAATAAGCCAAAAAAAGAAAAATAGATACTAAATTATCTCACTCATAGGTGGAATGTGAATAGACAAAACAAAGGAGCAGATGAAAACAAAACCAACCCTTGCATATTTGCAATGGAACTGAGGTGACCAGTAGGGGAAGTTGGGGAAGAGGACAAGCAGTGGCTTAGCCTGCTGGACAAGTAAAGAATACTTGGTGATTTGGTGGAGGACAGGTTTTATTGACATTTATCTGAAGAATGGGGAACGTCCACATATGGGGAACCTATACATATGAGTTTATTCTAATGTGTAAAATCGAAGTTACTACAATAAAAAAAAAATGGTGCTGTCTCATTTAAAATGATCTCATCAGTCTGAAAATAAGGACTCAACACTGATGTGGATTTTAGGTCAGTGAGTAAAATCTAGGGATTATATCTTGTGCTATGGAATGAGATAGGGGTCTGGGACTTCAAAGAGAAAGGGGGATACTTACAATGGGTGGCCAAGGACTCATATGATGAAGACCAGATGTTTACAATTAGATATTTGCCTTTCATATAACTAGATTTCCCAAATAAAAAATATAATTTCTGGTTAAAAAAAAGTAATTCTGAGTATTATTTACAACTTTCATTCTTCAAGGTAGTTAAGGGAATGATAAAAGTTTTTCCTGCATCTTCAGGGCCTCCACTGACCTCAGCTCAAAATAATGCATATGTAGGATCTCCTGGTGTCTTAGTAGTCCAATGCACTGGAAACTGTCCACATGCATCTCAAGGGGCCAGAGTCCAAGACATTAAAAAATATATACATGAACAAGCAAAATAAAATAAATAAAATGCTTTGTCCTCTCTCTTGCTACATGCCTGCCAACATGCATTTAGTCCTGCCTGCACCTTTCCTTTAAAAATAAATAAATAATCCACATGTAAAAACTGCATACCTTGGGAAGATCTAGTCTGAACATCTAAGGGAGACCTGTGTAAAATCTTGCGGAGACATATCTTTCAATGATCACCATAAAACTATCAATGCAATTTGCCATGAAAGGTTTTTTTAAGGAAAGGTACAGCCAGGAATTAAGGTTAGTTGGCAGGAAGACAGAAAGAGAGAGGTGGAAGAAGAATTTTATATGTATTTTATTTAGCTGTTTACATTGTTTTTTTACCCAACCCTATGTCTTGAACCCAGCGCCTTGGGATGTATGTGGACTGCTCCCAGGATGTACTAACATACTTGGCCCTAGGACACACCCAAGTATTTTTTAAAGGAAAGGCTTAGGTAGGAATTAAGGAGCAGGCAATCTGGTGGGAAGGGAGAAGACTTTATTTATTTTTATTTAGTTGTCCCTCTTGGTTGTTTTGCCCAGTCTGGGATGCAAACCTGGGTCCTTAGGATGTATGTAGAGTGCACTTAGGTTGGAGGCAGTTGACCAAACCATTACTTCACCAGGGCACACCATATTAGATTTTTAAAAAGAGAAAATCAATGTAATCTTCTCAATAGATTGAGATAAAAAGCACCCTGAAAAACTCAATATTCATTTATGATAAGAAGTTTTCAGCCAAGTAAGAAGAGGAGGCAACATCTTTGAACTCATCAATTATTTTGCAAGGTCACATGAAAGAATAAAGCTTGAAAATAATACTGAAAAATAAAAAGAGGGGACATCTCAATTTACTACAGAATCATATAAATGAAGATCATATAATACAGGGGTCCGTAAATACATAAAAAACTCTGACAACATACCCAATCACAATGAGGACTTGTTAGATATCAGACCACTTGAAAAATAACATACAAATCAATAAGTGGTATTGGTTTCAACTAGTTTACTAAAAAAAAAAAAGAAAAAAGAAAAGTCACGTTTGCATTTTATATCATAGGGAAGTGAAAACGCCAAAAAAATTGGAGTTAATTATAAAAGTAATTATTCAAAAATTTCAGAAGAGAAAACTTGCAGGATTATTTTTATAGGTTGGGAGCAATAAAGACTTTCTTATGACCAAAATATTTTAAAAACATAAATCATATAAAGAAAAAATATATAAATATTGGTACACCAAAATTTAAACTTTCAAACAAAGTATCATAGTTAAAAGACAAGTCACACACACGCACACACACCTCTCTGTGGCTCAGTTGGCTAAGGCACAGGCTAGAGGGAGGAGGACAAAAAGACAAGTCACAAAGGATTAGTATGCAGAATATGAAAGGAACAAATCAATGAAAGAGACAAAAGATGATCAATATTATAGCTCTTTTTTTAAGACAAAGAATTGAGCAGGCAGTTTGCAAATGAAGAATAACCAATGAACATTTATAAAGATCTTGAATCTTGTCAATAACAAGGAAATTCAAAATAAAGCAATGAGATATTTTGTATGTATCAGATAGATAAAAATTAAAAAGCCTCAAAATATCAAGTGTTTATAAGAATGCAAGAAAGGAAACACAAATTTCTGGAACCTGCTCGAAAAATTACTTATAGTAATAGCTATCAAGTTGAAATGAGCATTTTCTAAGACTCAGAAATTTCACTTTTTTAGTATCTTTGGGATGTGTATAAAAGTAGACTTAAACAAATAGGCCAGTGTTTGCAATAAGAAAAAATGTTTTCTAATAGTTCATCTGCCAGTTGGGAGGTGGATAAATAAATTTTGGCATTTTTATAAAACGAAATATGTATATTACCATTTTGGTGAGAATCAATCTATATTGTCACTAGATCTCAAAGAGAGAATGCTGAATAATAGACATAAGTACAAAATGATATACATAGGATGATGCTACTATGTAATACGTAAAAATATAGTATACAAATAAGAGGAATAGCCCTTCTTTAATCAATCAGCACATAACCAGTATAACTTTCTTATTGTTGCTCCCTTTGTCTAGGAAAATCTCTTACTTTACACATCTATCTCTTTGGAGTTCCTCTCTGTCTTCTAGATCAGATGCTGCCCTATTCATGAATTGCTGACTAAAAGTTTACTAGGTCACTACAGCAGGTAGGTTGAAAGAGGTAGTAAAATAAAAAAAATTATTTATTTGTATTTAGTTGTACATCCTGGTTGTTCTCCCTGGCCTGCAAAATGAACCCCAGTCCCTGAGGTGTATGTGGACTTCATCTTAGCAGGAAGCAATTGACCACACCACTATTCCACCAGGGTACACTTTATAACAATTTTTTTCTTTAAAGGAAAAGTACAGGCAGGAATGAAGGCAAGCAGGTGGGCAGGAAGGAAAAGAGAGGAGGAAGAAGCATTTTATTTATTTTTATATGTTGTTCGCACTGGTTGCATCCACCCGGACCTGGGACTGGAACTCAGCAGTATGTGGCCTGCTCTACTTTGGAGGTGATTGATCCAACTGCTGCTCTACCAGGGTGTGCCTCTTTAATGATTTTAATAGCCTATCCACATGATAAGCTATACAGAAGAACTCTGGTTGGATTATTAATAATATGTTCGAGACCCAAGGTTGGAACTAAAAAGAGATATAAGTTAGGTGCACTCTTGAGGAGCAGCAGTTGGGTCAATCACCTCCGAAGGAGCAAACCACATACCCCTTAATTAGAGTGGGAGAGGAAAGAGAATGAAGGTAACCAGTGTGAGCAGCTAAATAATAGAATAGGGATGCTTCTTCCTCCTCCCTCTTCCTGTCTGCCTATTTGCCTTCATTCCTGCCTGCACCTTTTCTTTAAAAATATCAATTTATTAATTAATTTAAAAACAAAATCCACCTGAATAAATATAGGATCTAATTGATTTTCATTAAATGATTCATGAAGTGGGCAGCATCCTATCTAACGAGTAGAAAGGCACTATAAAGAGTTGCACAAAATGGAATGTTTTTATAGTCAGAAAAGAGGGTTGTATAGGAAAGATTATTTCAAGCAAATTCACCTTCCTTAGGGAAAGGGTCTTAACGTACAGATGAGCTCATGAGTACTGACCAGGAAACTCCATATTCTTTGTTTCAAAATTCCATTTAGGGAGTGTCTGAAACTGCACTTAATTATTAAATCTTGAGGGAACTTAGCATAAAATATTCCATTTTGTACTTTTCTCTTTTTTAACATAGAAAAAAATGCTTTTTTATAACATTATAGTACAGTAAATATATATATTTATGTAGTTTGATTTAATAAAAATATAATGTGCAGAAAAATGTAGTATACAGATAAGAGATTGGAAAGGAATACAATTTAACCCAGGCTTAGTTTGTCTTATTGTTACTAAATACAAGGGGTTCACACTTGGTTTATCAAAAGATAAACCAAGCAAGTTTTTTGGAAGTAAAGACATGTATTTGCAGCTTTGGGGAGACTTTCACACAGAGTGAGGGAAAATGGAAAGATGACTTCACTGTGCAGTTGCTCAGCTAGGGGGCGTTTCTTCTGCACAACTGCTCTTGGTAGTTACGCCTTGATATGAAATGCATGTGCAGAAAATGATGGCCAGTCTCCTTCTTCGGTGGAGAATTTAGATTGCTGATGACCTGTTGGTAACTTCAAGTCATTTATTCAGCAAACTGCGTATGATCCTTCTGTAGCTCACTAGTTTAAAAATAAAAAAAGTATGTCAATAAATTTTAGCTAAATCATTCTGAAACAAAGATATCCATTAGTTACTTGGTTACATAAGAAGTCAGAAACAAAATCCTTAGTTACATGGCTACGATAAGGGGTGGTTTGGGCACCCTATGAGATGTGATGCTGGAATTCACTCCCAGGAAGGCGGGCGGGGGGGCTCTGCCAGAGATTGAGAAACTCAGAGAGAGTGAGAGATAGAAAAGGTGAGGCCAGGGTGCCAGCAGTCTTGTGGACTCAGAACCCTCAATATTCTGCCTTCCACCTATTTATTGAGTTCATAAACAGAATTGCTTTAAGCAGGTTACGCAATTTTATCTTTACATTGGATTTGCTTATACAGCGTTTTGCTTTCTAACTGCATAACTGTGTCTACCTTGTTTTGGGAAGTGAACGGTTACAGGAACACTGGCCCAGTGCTTTCCTGTGTCCGACCTGCGGAATAGTCAGCTGGGGTCCGGAGATCCACCTAGAACGGATGAAAGGGGTGGGACAAGAGGTGCGAAAAATGACAGCAAGACAACGAATTCTGATCAAGCTGCAAAATTTTATTAAAATGGAGGGACTTATATAGAAAGGGAAAAGAAGGGAAGTAGTTCTGATAGGTGGCCCCTGTGCATGT
>RJWH01004014.1:0-63326 GCA_004363575.1 Solenodon paradoxus | reverse complement strand
TTTTTGTAAGGGAAATTTAAATTTATAAAGGAAATCTCCATTTTCCAGTGTCTCATTCATACAGGGAGGAGAAGGATAATTCTGAATCACAAGAGACTCTTCTTCAGGGAGGAGGCAGTGACTTACGACTACATAACAAGCATTGCCATTGTTTACTGTGCTCACTGGTGATCTTCATAACTGGATGTCCCTTTCCCGAATACCTTTCTTTTGTCTTCAGCTGAAGATGATATTTAGGGAGTGGTTGTGTCATTTTAGGGAATTTTACTTCATTTGCCTGGGAATCTCCAATGTTTCAAAGATGTAGCCATATGATTAAACTTGTTTTTCTCTTGTTAATCTGTATTTTATTGTAGGGAGCTCTCAACCCAAAACAAAAAAGAGACCAAGGAAAATTATTACTCTTCCTTTACACAAGTATTACTACTATTATTACACTGATGTTGCCAGGAGAGAGAGACAGTCCAGTGTAAGCCAGCTGGGAAGGAGGAGGAGAGACAAAAAGAGCCTAGACATTGCTATGGTAGCCAGCTGTGGCCAAGCCAATGAAATGGACAAGAAAATGCTTATAAGGTGCCAAAGACCCTGAAGGGATGGTCACAGTCTCAGCTTTGATTGTTGATAGAGAACAGCAGACAATCCAAGATATTTATCTTGCCCCAGCTTTGAGATATTCCCTTGCCAGATTTCGGAAGAGGGGAAAGGATACCTAATTAATAATGTCATGTACTTTCCCCCAAATTCATAGTCAAGATCTTTTGTCACTATGGTTAGTAGAAGCAAACATTCATTGGAGCAGAAGAAATTGTGGAGTGGCATGGGGGACAAAAGAGGACCCCTGCAGAAAGAATATACCATCAATCTATGAGCCAAAAACCAATTACACCTTCTTCAGAGGAAGGACAAAAATCTAGTATGGGTTTTAAGCTTTGACTCTTAATAAAAATTAAACCAAGTAAAGATAAAAACATAATTGCACTAATTATCTCAAAATGGGTAATAAATCAAACATTTTTCCCATATTTTAACAAAAAGGTAAAAATGAAAACACTCATTTCAACCTTGAAATTATTATGTTGAGTGAAATAAGACAGCAAAAGACAAATATATGATTCCACTTCCATGGAATATTTAGAGTAGGCAAATTTATGGAGACAGAAAGTAGAACAGAGGTTGGAGGGAGGGAGACTGGGGAGTTATCACCTAATTGGTACAGAGTTTCTGTTTGGGATGATGAAAAAGCTTTAAAGTAGTGATGGTTATACAACATTGTGAATATAATTAATGACACAGGTAAAACTAAATGCAAATTTAATGTCATATATATTTAAACGTAAAAAAAAATTCCAGGGAGTAAAGACTTATTGTAATGATTTATCTCAAAATGAATAGCAGACAAAAGAATAAATCCTGAGAGTGTTTGGAATTCCAGACTTGCAGATGAGGGTGAAATCCATTTTTTTAAGGAAAGGTACAGGCAGGAATTAAGGCAAGCAGTCAAGCAGATAGGCAGGCAGGGAGAGAGAGGAGGAAGAAGTACTTTATTCATTTTTATTTAGTTGTTCACACTGGTTGTTTGTCCCTTTCCCCCCACCCCAAGACCCAGGACTTGAACTTAGGGATATGTGGCCTTGTCTTTCAGATGCAAATGACCTAACCACTATTCCACCAGGCCATGTCCTTAAAGGGTATTGGTGTCATGCTGACATAGTGTATACACAATGGAATCCTATTAGGCTATAAAAAAATTGAAATTTTAGGGGATTATACCAAGTGCAATAAGTCAGAAGTTGAAAGATACATGCCAGATGATCTCATTCATACATGGAATACAGATAAAAGAAACATAAAAATCAAAGACTAACTTTTGAACTCTGCAAAAAATGTGGTTACTAGAGGGGAAGGGGTTGTGGAGAGTAAAGTATAGTGTGGTTCAATGGACGGTGGTGAAGGACTACTAGAAATTTGGTGATGAGCATGATATGGTAGCAAAATATATTTGATAAAGAACGAATCTGCACACCTAAAACATGTATTGTTTTGTAAAACTATGTTATCTTAATAGAAAGTCCATTTTTAAAGATTATACTATGGCACAACCTGGTGGCCTAGCAGGTAAGTCCACCAAATGTTGTCTACAAACATCCCAAGGACCCATGTTCATGACCTGACATCCGGGGGAGCAACCAGGATGAACAACTAAATAAAATAAATGTTTCTTCCTCATCCAATTTTCCTACCTGCCTCTACTCACCTTCATTCCTGCCTGTGCCTTCCCTTAAAACAAGATAAATATTTGTTGACACAGAGTGTAAACTCCAGAAGGACTTTGTTTTATTCAAAGCTCTGTTTCTCATTGCCCAGAAGAATGTCTGGCACAGATAATGTGCCAAATAATACTTGTGGAATAAAAAGGCAGAGAATTAAGCCCTGAATAATACAGGATTTTGTCTCTGTGTTACTATGTTTTTATTCTTAGACCTAAAGGGATATTTGGGCCTGAGAAAGCAGGAAATTGATGAATTCTGCTTTGAGCACATTGATCTTGAGGTATCCAAAGAGTTAGGGGAAAATAAAACAGCCCTGCATACAAACAGTCCCCATCCCAGTAGAGAAGAGAGAAATGATCACTGGAGAAACATGATCACATTACACACATCTAGGGTAATATGAAAGGGACTACAAAGTCAGAATTTCACAAAATATTGGACAGTAAAATAGAAGAAAGAACAATAAAATTCTCTTTTATCTCAATTGGAGATTAATACATCTGATGGTGATTATCTCCTCTATGTCTTCTGAGAAATTTCTGAATTAATTTCATTGTCAATTGTTTTCATTTCCAGGGATCAGGAAGCCAACGGGCTTGCATTACAAAACCCCAAAATAGGGACTCGTACTGGGTTTATTATTTTCAGAGATACCGTGTACTTCCTTCTTTTTAGGAGAAAAGAGTAGGATGGTAGCTGAAAGAAAATGTCAACATTTTGCCCTACAAATCTCTCAAATACAAATGGTTCATGAAATGGTGAATATGTTGTACCAGAACTCTGGAGATGAACTAGGGACTCCTCTTCAGTTGATGTGAAGGACAGCCTTCCCCAACATATTCGGAAGATGCTTTCTTAGCATGTTCAGAGCAGTTTTTCCCAAAATGTGTCATTTTGTCATGTAATTTATTTTGAGCTAAGGTCAATTGCAGCCATGTGGGCTCACAAGTGAGTTTAATCAATCTCTTAACCACCTAGAAGAATGAAAATTTAGAGTACTACCCAGGATTAGGATTCCTACCAAAGATAATATTTCTATGGGAGAAACCTATCTATCTGGGAAGGCAAACATCTAATTACAGGGGATATTGTCTTTGTCATATAAGTTACCCTTTCTTCATCATGTGAGACCTCTCTCTTTCCTTGAAGTCCCAAACCCTTAGTCTAATCTTTAGGTGAAGAAATACACCATCAATTTTGCTTCATTGTCTTTGGAAAAAAGGTATCTATTTCCCATATATATTCAAATGTGATATTTTTCCTCCTACTAATATATCATATTAATTTGATGACTCCACCAACCCAAGAAGAACCTTAGGAGGTATGGGGAAATTTCTTCTCCTCCCTGACACTGTATTTGCTGTATTTACAGTTGAGCTCAATTTCGTATTGAGGTCTTTGTCCCCTACACAGTACATTGAGTAAAAGCTGCCTTACTGCTCTTCATGAGTACCTGATATATAATTTTCTTTACTCTTTAGACATGGGTCATGCTGCAGAAGGTGAAAGCATAATAGCCATACCTGGAGACCCAGAGAAAATGAAGCCACTGTTGCTGTCAGAGTAAATAGAGAAAGCTGTAGGGAGGAAAAGGTCTTTATCTTCAACTCATTATTGGTTTTACAGCTGGGGCCCTATAAATTCAACTAATCAAATACAGATTAACAGGAGAAAAACAAATATAAGCTTATTAGCATTCGCATTGCACATACACATGGGAGAACCCAGAGAGAAATGACTCAAAGAGGTGATTAGAATTTTAGTTTAAATATAAAAAGGGGAAATTGAAGTTGAGTTTTTGGACAAGGGAGGTGATATTTCTATTTGAATAACCTATCTATATGGTAAGGCAAATATCTAATTACAGAGCATTTGATCTTCATCATATAAGTCACTCTCTCCTTGACATGTGATCTCCCTTCTCCTTTCTTGAAGCCCCAGTGTCCTAGCCCATTACTTAACTATGTATGTATAACTCTATTTTGCCTCATTGACTTTAGAATCTACATTCATGTAGATTCTCCATATCTTTGTAATTAATTTTTTTTCTCCTACTAATCTATCTGATTTTAATTTGATTGCTCAACAAGCCATAGAAGAACCCAGAGTAGTAGGGGGAAATTTCCCCATATCCCTTCAGTTGCTATTCATGTCAGAAACACACTAACAGAATTCCTCAACCCTACTTGGAACTTGATATTAAAGTTGCAAAAAATGATTTCATTAATCTCCCTTTTGTTTGAGTTTTTAAAATATGTTATGATTGTCCTTTGGTTTGTTCTTTTTTGTTTTTCCTTTTTTCCAAAATTATTTTACACACTTTCTTAAAATTTGCATACATTTCAAGACAGGTAAAATTGAAGAATTTGTGGATATATGGAATCTCATTATATTATCATTAGACATATATGTTTACATATTATGTACTATATATATTTTATTATTTCACATCACTATGTTTTTTAGGATATTGAATTCACACCTCAGTCTGTGTGTATTTCACACCACACCCACCACCAGAGTTCAAGTTTACCACTCCTTATTTTTTATTTTTTTCAGGTCAAGAAAAGAACATAATTTATCACATTAAATACTTATTTTAAAAGAAACTCAGAAGAGTACAATGTATTAGATGCTTCTAAAACAAACTTTAAAGTGAATATAATATAATATATAAAAATTCATAATGTAAACTTGAGTCACAAGTCCTTAATTTAGAAAAGTTAAAAATTGGAATTCCTGCAGTTCCACCCCCTTGTAGAAGCTAGAATCCTGAGTCTGAGTCTGCAGTGTTGCTCTGAACCTGGGTATTTTTTGTGTACCCTTTGTTGTTGCGATTGCTGCTATGTCTCTATGGTCTCTCTGACTGCTTTTCCTCAGGTTTTGTTTCTGGAAAAAAGATGAATTCCTAGTGGCTCTGTGGGGTGGGCATGAGTCTCATTCCTACCAGGTAGCCATCTTGACCAGAAATCGAAATTGGTTTGTTTTTAAGTATGAAAAATATTTTCTTTACCTTTTTGGTTTATTTAATACAATCATTCGGTCATTCATGGAGTTAAGAAGGAGGTGAATACTGTTCTCCAGGATGGAAAAGAAACATTACTCTTCTTGGATTAACTCTACAAACTGGTAGAGTCCTCCCAGTCTTTGAGGAAAGGAAATTTATGTTCCATGCTAAAGATTTAGTCTCTTTCTGGGAACTATTGAGAAAGAAAATAAGTATCCTCTTGCCTCTTTGCATGTGAGGAAGTAAGATAGGTCACCAGTAGCTTTATTGGAGCCATCTGAGAAAATTTAGCCAGTTTTCTTGCTCTTACTGCATCTGCCCAAAATGTCACAGATTGATCCTGAAATCTGGAAATATGACTTCCACATGTGCCACCTGTGTCTATCAGTATGTGAAATTAAGTTGGACTAAGTGAACTTCCTTAATGGGCATCCAAGACTTCAACATTACTGCAAGAATAACTCTCATTTTTTTGTCCATAACTTAAAAAAGAGCGAGAGAGAGGAGGAGGAAGAAGCATCTTTGTTTATTTTGATTCTTCACTCTGGTCCTGGGTCATGAAGCTGGGTCCTTGGGCTTTACATGGTTCACACACTAACATCTGAGCCATCTGAGCCAAAAAGACAAGCATAAAATTATATTTTTGAGCAGGACTTGGGTGCGCAACTTAGGAACTTCTGGCTGACTTCCTTCCTATGTTTACAACAGAGACCATGAGGAAGGGAAAGTACACATTAGTCTCTCTGGGAACCACTGTGTATGCTCAGGGCACTCATCACAATAGGAAGATGGTATGTCCAGCACCTATGAAAGACAATGGCTCTTTCACAATTCAGCAATCTAAGGAGAGAAATCCCATTTCTCCTAGGACAACTGTCCTTGAAAATATTATATGTGCCAATAAGCTACTGGCTGGAAACATTGCTGCAATCCATGAGCCTATTTTCACCTGCGTGGGGAGCAATACAGAGAGAAGATCCTGTTCTAAACCTCATCAAAAGTCAAATTGGTAGGCCCCTTAATCTTGGATCTCCCAGCATACAAGACTATGAGAAGTGAATTTCTGCTGCTTTTAAGTCACCCAGTCATCCATAGACTATTCTGTTACAGCAACTCAAGCATGCACTCTCTCTCTTCATAATGTATGCAGTGAATTGTAAATTGTATCTTGCTTTTTATTTCAAATTTTAAAATTTCAGTTGCATTTAAAATACTTTCAAAAAACAAAGAAAAGGAGGTTTTATTTTGAGAACATAGAAAGAATAGGCAATACTGTACTGGATATGGAGGTGATGAAAGAGCTAGAGTGATGTGAATGAAGGAGAAGGGAAAAAGGAAATAGTGGAGGCAGCCACAGGAGTGCACCAAGAGAAAGAACACATATTATTGTGGCTAGAGTTGAGGCTTCTCTGAGAAAGAAACTTCTTGCCTTTATGGAGGTGCTGGAAAAATTCCCCCATTCCTCTGAAGTTCTCTGCAGGCTGATGAAGCAAACAATTTAACATCAGACTGATGAATAGAAGAAAGAAGATCAAATTTAATGATATACAAATGGAGAATTCACGTGGTTGTAAACTATAACATAAATGAGACAGACAGATGACATATCCTGTGATAAGAAATGGGATAAATGTCTAGGGATCAAGGAAAGAGGAGATCACCACATGAGGGCATTTCTTCATATACCTCTAGATGTTTGCCCTTATTTAAGATATGTTTCTCTGACAAAAGATTATTTCTGTAGATAAATCTATTTTAGATAATCTTTATTCTTTAAGGTAATGGGGATGGTTTCTCTTCATACCCTGAGGCCTCAATTGACACATACCGAAGTGACAGACATTGGATGAAGCCTTGTCTGGTCATCTTGGAAAAATTACCTGGACATTTTTGGGAAGATTGATCTTATACCCTCAACATCTGCACCTCAGGAGCTAATCACCAAAAGAACAACTCCTCCTAGACACACAGGCTTTGTCACATTTCTTTGTGCACTCTTAGAGACTCATGAGTCCTGGCCAGCCAGAAGACAGTTGAGTAGTTCTTACAAAGTGGTGTGTAGGTAGAATGGGATACAGATAACTGTAACATCCTTGAAAGCTGTGATAGGCTGAATAATGTCCTCCACCAAGATGCTCACATACTAATTTTCAAAATCTGAAAATTTACCTTATATCACAAAATATTTACAGAGTGACTGAGTTAAGGATAGTGAGTTTAAAACGCTGTTCTGAGTACTCAATGCATTAATGTAGTCACAACTACCCTATAGGAGAGAAGCAGAAGTGTCAGAATCAGAAAGTCACATGATGATGGAAGTGATATTGAAATGATAAGGAAGGGACCACAAGCCAAGGAACACAGTTCACTAGAAGTTGCAAAAGGTAAGGAAAGAGATTCTTCCCTCACAAGTTCTAACATTTATGCCAATAGCCTGACTTTAATGCAGTGAAACTGATTTTGAACCTCTGGCATCCAGAACCATAAGAGAACAAATTTGTATTGTTTCAATCATCAAGTTAGTGGGAATTTGTTACAGCAACAAGAAGAAGAATTATACAATTTCCATTTTCATCACAAGAAAAAATTGTAACTACGAGTGTTGGATTTTATTAACAGAACTAATCATGGTGATTAAGTCATAGTACCTACAAATATTGAATAATTATATTTTATTACCTGAAAATAATATGATACATATGTCAAACATACCTAAAAAAGAAAAGAAAACTGAGAAGTCCTTCTTCCTTTTTCAAATGGTAGCTTGGAAATTTATTTTATAGTCTGCTCATTTTTATTTACATTTCACATCAAAAATTTCTTCATGTTAGCATCCAGCTTAATGCTCAAAATGTCACAAACGCAGCATGGAAATTTGGGGGTGTTGGTAAATACTTTCATTATCTTGTTGTTGAGTAGATGTAGATTCTCTCTACCTCTCTAAATTTTTCTTAGATAGATGGAATAATCAAATGAACATCAGACAAATTAATATGAGAAAAAAATCAAATTTGATTTTCTATATCTAGGGAGAAATGAGGGGTACAAGGAAAGAAAAGTGAATAAGGTATGTTTCCTGAGTTAAAGAATGGAGCAAAGGACTCAAGGAGAGAGGAAGGGGACTCAATAACAAAGACCAGATGCTTAGATAGTTGCCTTATATGGACAGGCTATTCAAACAGAAAACTTATTTTTAGCAATAATTTAATTCTGGATAAGAGCCCCACCACCTATCATTTACATTTTTTCAGGTAGCTGTGGGATTAGTAAAAGTTTCTCATGAGCATGCAGGACCTTGATTGATTTTAGCATGAAATAATCCAAATGTCAAAATGGGAAGTCTAGCATCTTGATTCTGGTGGTAGAATCGCCAAACATCCATTTGTAAAGATGTTTCCAAGGAGACAGAGATGACTTAATCTCTTGTCAGTCAAGGATTCAACAACTTAAATCTGAAAACCAACTTTTTTACTGTGCCTGTTACAGTAATTAGGATAGATAATATTAAGAATGTATTACACTTAGAAAATGGAGTGATTTATGCCCTGTTAAATGTTATAAAGCAACTGAGTGAAATGAAACTAAACTGAGTGCAAACATAACGATGAAAACGCTAGGCGACAGCCCAGTGTGCACCTATACTCTTAGATATCACAGCCCCAGGCAGCCCATGGAGCCCGCTGATAAGACGCACTGAAGACACCAGAAGACGCCCATCTAAGAGTATAAGAAGAGAGGACTGAGAGAGAGCTGTTAGAGCCATTCGTTCTGCTCCTCCACAGACGTTCGCTCTCCACTCCCCTTATCACACCTGCCTGAAGCTCTGCCTTGGACCACGAGTCCAGATCATGAGCCGCAGAATCGGGCCCTGAAATGAGAAGCTGAGATGCAGCTGCACGTCCTTCATTCCAGTGTGTGTCTGTCAGCGCGGATCCCCGGGTGGCCTGCTGAAGCCTGGAAACCACCAGGCTAAGGTAAATAAACCTCGTGCGATTTGTGCAACTTCTGTTTGTCTCCTGTGTAATTGATGCTCGGCCGAAATAGATATTAAGTACCTTGGGTTGTATGTATAAGCCCAGTCCAATAGGATTGGAGGAGGCACCCTTGGTCACCTGTGCATACGTCCCTGAAGGAGTTAATGGGACAGTGCCTTTCTGAGTAACCTACCATAACAGGCAATCTTCTTCTCCCTCAACATTTTTCATAATTAGCTGAAGACTTTAAGGAAGTGACTCAGACCATTTTGATGAGTTAATTTTATTCGGTCTCTCCTATACTGGAAGTACATATGTTATTAAACTTTTGTTGTTTTTTCTTCTGTTAATCTGTCTTTTACTACAGGGACATCTCAGAGAAGGACTTGGAAGGGTAGAGGAAGAATAATCTCCCCTACAGAGCTCTTTGAACAAATACAAAATAAATGTAAAATTAAAAGTATAAGTGATAAGTAAATAGAAAAATAAATATTTTATATGTATATTATAATCAATTATAATAAGCATACTTGTAAGACAAGTTAATAGTGAAAATATGTCAAAGTGTTAACTATTCATTAATGAGGAAACCAGAGTTGACAGCGCAGGTTCTGAAAGGGCATGAGAACATGGATCAGTGTGTGAAAAGTTGACATAGGTGAAGCCATTTTGAAAACAGAGCTGGGGTGGTCATTTCAGAGGAGGTGCCCTGTATGTACTGGGCCAGACAGTCAACATTCCAAGAGCTAGCAAGAATGAGAAAATCCTGTTTTAATAGATAGATAAAAATGAATTTTCACCTGTTAGCTTATAACCCCTTCACCTGACCTTTTCCCCAACCTTTTCTCTCCCCATAAAAGCCCCTACATTTCCTCCTCAGGATGCATTTTGTGTTTCTTTCCAAATGTCTGTTCCCAGGTTTGCAATTATTTGATGCTAAATAAACAGACCTTGCTTTTTAATTGTCTCCTAATTTGAAGGTCAACAAATGAAAGAAAAAATGCTAAAATAAGTTTTCTAAATTAGATACAAAACTGATTAATGAGCTACAAGGTAATAAATCTAAGCCTTTGGGTAATCTTTTCTGTAACCAGAAAGAATAATAACTCACCTTATCAGTTTTCCACAAGTTAATCTATAACTTGATAGAATTGTGAAAAGACTGGTTCTAAATTACCCTGAGTTATAGTCTCAGAGACTGCGAGTAATTTAATGAGCTTGTTGGACACGAAAAGGTCATGCAATGACTTTCTGCCTTATTTCCAAGTTTTGGAGACTTTTTCTGAACATTAGTTTCCCAATGATATAAACCACATGTTAACAAAATAAGTACTTCAAACAGTTTGCTCCTTAGAAGACTTTCAGGCTGGTGGAGTGGAGTGCTTAGTAAGGAGAAATTTTTTTCTGGCTAAAGAATGATATTAATGGGGTGCAGGGCAGGCTACCCCAAGATGCACTCCTTTAGCATGAGAATTATTTCCAGCTGAAATCAATCAAGCCTCAAAGACCCAGGAAAAGTTCATGACCTTTCCCTTTATGGCCTAAAAATGTTAGATAAAAGTCCAGTTTCAGGAAAGAATCTATCATCTTAGATAATTACAACACAATAGCAGGTAGGTGTGGTAAATAGGGAGGAAACTAGCTAATTTGCTAATTAAAATTCCTAGACTGGTGGTGGCAAACAATGCCTTATATACAGGCATTGATTTATAATCATTTATAGCACTCATTAAACCTATATATTGTTATGATGCAATGTTTCTTAAGAAAATTAATTTTTAAATAGCATAAAATTCGTCCCTGTCCCACTGTTTTCTGAAAATATTTGCTTCCCAAGCATGTGATTCTTTTCATCTTTCCATAAATGACATTCCTTCTGTTTGGGTAGTCTTTTTACCTCTAGCCATTTCTTAGTCCAGAATGACGTAAATACTCCCATTTTGTCTATACCTTTTAGGAATCTTTCATGCCTGTGTAGATTCCCCATACATAGGTACATAAGTAATCAACTTTTTTCTCTTGTCAATGTGCCTGATGTTAACTAGACTATTTACCAGACTAGAAGAACCTAGAGAGGAAAGGGTAATAATTCCGTTCCCCAACAGTATGATGCTTTAAATTTGCATTTCTCTCATAACTAATGAAATATTCTACCAATTCTTATTTACTCATTTCAAATTTTTATTTTATTTCTACACATTTTAAGTAATTTCTACACACTACAATTCCTTTTTCCTGTTTTATCAATATATCTAAAATGAGGAATAATGAATAAACTGTTTTTCTTCTTTCTCTCTCATTTCTTCTGATATTAGGCAACTGTATCTTAGCATGTATTTAAAATGCTTATAATTCTATTGTTTACCATTTTTCATTATTTGCATTGACTCCTCAGGAACTTAATCACTGAACTTACTCTCCAGAATTTCTAACCCCATTTTAATTCCAATTTTTTTGTAATTATTATTTCTATATTTTCAAGTATACATTATTTATATTCTTTTTAAAAAACACTAGTCCTTATACTTCTTTGAGCTTCAGCTCTACAGTTGAATATATTCAATTTTCTTTGTTGACTTATAATAATTTCCTTAATCATACCTAGGATAGTTAGAATCCATCCTCTGGAAATTTGCTTAAGAAAATTCAATAGACATAACTTTTCTGAGTTACTGCATCTTCAACTTACATCTTTGGTATTTATACTTGAAAGACAATGTGATTGGATTTTAAAATCTTAGATTTACATGCTTTTTCCAATGTTATCTCAAAGATGACACCCTAATAACTTCTTGTGTTGAAAACTGATAACCCAAATTCATGCTTGCCTTCAACAGGAGACACACACAACTCACTTATTCTGCTCTCTAATCAGCCTGGTTGTAAAGACTTCTGACATCAGCCCTCTTTATCCTAATCCTCATTCATTGCTAAAAAGGAGGGATATGGATTGACACTTCATAGTGGACTGTAGCCTTAGGAGGGTGTTGTTGCTGAAACATTCTGAGAGCTGTCACCACTGGGCTCTTTGGGTATTTCTTCTACTTCTTTACTTCATTCCTTCCCCAGAGGCTTCTACCAAATTCAGTTGATTCTGAAGACTTTGTACATATTTTGGAGTGTGCAGATTTTATGTTCTGATAGTTTCACTGAAAATGGATTTTGCAGGGTTTGTTTTATCCTCCTACTGTTTTTGTATTATTTTCAGAGATAACAGTGCAAGTGTATAACTTAAATAGCTATGTTCATACTAAAAGCCCAGTAATAGGATTTTGAAGGAAACTGAAGATGAAGTTTCAAAATAAAGAATCGAGGGGGAAAAAGGATGTTACGCTTTATCTTTCTGACAATGGTCAGGAACCTGACAATGTGTTCTAGGAAAATATGAGATTTTATCTCCAACAAAATAACAGTATGAGGATTTTTGTGCCCTTAAAGGTAACTTCTGTGAAAAGAAAAGATTGCTTGGGGGCTCGCTTTTGTTTTCTAATTTAGTTGTTTATTAAAGTTACAAATTAAAAAACTTAGTTGTTGGGGGCAGAAAGTAAAGCAAGGATGATGTGGGATTTAGCAGAACGAGCAGAGTAGAACAGGGACGAAGTGGGAGTTGGCAGAACATCAGAAAACACCAGGCCCAGAGCACCGGGTGAAGGCCATTGTGAGAAAGCACTAACAAGATCTTAGATACAGTTACGTAGTTAGAAAGCAAAAGGCTGCATAAGCAAATCCAATGTAAAGATAAACTTTTTTTGCATAAACTGCTTGAAACAATTCTGTGCATGAACTCAATAAACACTTGGAAGGCAGGATATTCAAGGCTCTCCATCCATGAGGCTATTGGCTCCCTGACCCCACCTTTCTCTCTCTCTCTGAGTTTCTTAATCTCCTGCAGCACCTTCTCCTCTCCACTGTTCCTGGGAGCGAATCATGTCACTTTGTCCTTTCTCAGACTCAAATTTATAAATCATAGGCTATTTATAAACCCACTGAATTTTAATAATTACTTAAAAATTTAGAAATCTTTTAAATCTTTAAAGATTTAAATTTTTTAATTTTCAATTAATATTATAATCATTATAACTGCCTTCATACATTCAATAAATTTCATTTTCTTTTTAAGTACTTCAATTGTCAAATTAATAAAACTTGTCTCCCCAATTACTTTGCCAGAGAGGATAATAAATTCTCCCCTATCTCTCTACGTTCTTTTTGGGCAAGTCAAACAATCAAGCTGACATCAAAGGATTGTAGGTCGGGAAAAAAACAAACATCCATGTCCTTTCCCTCTGGTAAGACATCAGAATGACATGTAAATTTCTTATGTCTATTCTGATTTTGTTTTCACAAACCTATTGATATAAATTAAAAGCAACTATAAAATCTATCTTTGGTAGTCAATTGGAACCGTATAAAGGAGAGGAAAATCATTGAAGTTAAAAGGCAAATTTATTTTTATTTACTTTGATAACTTACAACTAGCCTAACCTGGGGTATAAACTATTGCTGCTTATTGTATCATTCCTATGAGTTCCTTCCAGAAAATTTCAAGAGGTGAACAAGTTATTATTGGACATTTTTTTAAAGGAAAGGTACAGGAAGTAATGAAGACAAGTAGACAAGTTGGCATATTGCTCCCCCTGGATTCAGGACACAAACTAATGTGAATGACTAAATAAAAATAAAATAAAATGCTTCTTCCTTCTCTCTCTTTCAGGTAACTGACCTAAGCACTACTCCACCAGGACATACCTACTGACCATTTTTGAGACCAATAATACCTAAATTGATCGTATTTCCTTGAGACAAAAACAGGACATTGGGATGGCAAAACCAGGTGGGATGATATGCTGGTGACTAAGGGAAGTGGAGGAGACAGCACAATCTGAACAGGAGCAGAGCAGCCAGGCCAGCAGCAACTAAGCACTACGCAATGATGACTAGTGGTCACATAGTAGCAATGGTGTTCCAGTGGGACATAATGTAAATGGACAGGGCTGGCACAAGGAATTTTGTCACCTTAGGTGAAAACCAAATTTGGTGCCCCTATAACCCCCACTCTAAATGTTCTGCCTAAAACACATGCTGCTTTAACTATCCCAGAGCCAGAAATGCCCAACAACCAGCACAATGCCAGAAATAACTCCCACAGTATGAGAAATAACTCCCATAGGACCTACCTGTGGCTTGTCCACATTGAGGTGTTCTGCTCCATTTAAAGAACCAGGCACATGCAGGGTAGTGGGGGAATATTCTCTCCATTTCCTCACAGGAGGAAGGAACAACGGCAGCAGGCACAACTGACGTGAGAATAAGATACGTATTTCACAGGGTTGTTGTGAAAATTAAATGAAATGGCAAAGAGCATAGAAGAGCTCTACATGTGGTAAGTTATCAACATGTAATGGTCAATTTTATGTCTCAACCTGGAGGGTCTTTTGCATGAGACTGATTTTTAGATCAGTAAACTCTGAGTAAGAAGATTGCCCTCCTTAATCTGGATGGATCTCCTCCAATGAGTTGAAGGCCTATATAGAATTTTTTTTTAAATCACCCAAGGAAGAGAGAATTCTTCATTAGTCTGATTTGAACTGGACTCACACCATCAGATATCTTGATGGTGTCTGGATTGCTACCACACAAAGATTTGAATCTGCCAGCTTCCATAATCACGAGCCAATTCCTTTCTTTGTGATGATTAAAGGAAAGGTGTGGGCAGGAATGAAGGCAAATAGGCAGGCAGGCAGGGAGAGGAGAAAGAAGCATCTTTATCTTATTTCTATTTAGTTGCTTATGACTGTATCCCTCTGGGCCTGTGACTCAAATCCATGTATACATGGCTTGCTCTTGGGAGGCAACTGACCTAACCACTGCTTGACCAGGGCACACCAAGCCAAATTCCTTATAATAACAGATGCAAAGATACAAAGGTTTGGAGTGGGTCTGTGAAGAGAAGGCCCAATACTTCTGCACATTTCACGGTCTCTCTCTGCCTCACACATTCTTTTGCCTGGGCCCCAAGCTCACCTCTGAATTGGTGGACTCTTAGAGATGTGTGTAGACCAGGTGCTACTAGACTCTGAACCTATTCCCTTGGTGAGTGTCAGCCAAAAGACACAGAACAAGGTGATTTAAACAGGGAAAGTTTTATTCGCAACAAGCAAGGAGACAGGGAGATCATTCCCAAAGCACTGCCTCCCCTGTCTAGACCCAGGGCAAGCTTTTAAAATGAGTAAGTAGAGTGGCGATTGGCTGACTCTAGCAGAATCAAGATTTGCGTTTGTTATAGGTTTAGACTGTGGCAATCTCTGACACTTTTTGCTAGATTTTACTGGTCATGATCTTCGAGATATTTGGGAGAATAAGATTCAGTCATTAATACCTATGCTTCTGACAAGTCCCTATGCTGGCTCCCTTTCAATGATTCTTTCAAACCAGGTCACTCTAGTTCATTGCTAAGCTCAGTCGCTTCTGCAAAATAAGTTTGAAAGGAAATTCAGTCAAACCTTGCTGATTTAAAAAAAAAAACAATTCCCCACAGTATCACAGTGTGCCCAGTTGTTACAGATAATCTGCTTGCTCCATGGCTGATTTTGTACCATAGATCATAGCTCATGTCTGGATAAATGTGGCTTTCATGCTTCAGCAATTCAGCCAATGAACAGCCTTGTCATACACACAATGTAGCTATGTGTAAATATTTTCCTGGCATATCTTTATTAACAAACAGGCAGTGTAACATGAGCTTCATGTGCAGTTTCCTTCCTCAACCTCTATAAATAACCTCTTGATAACCTCTATTGTTGCCTGCTGGACTGCACTGAAAAACAATTCTTAGAGGGATAGATGATGAAAAAGATCTCATCCCTGCCCTCAAGAAACTCCTATTTATGATGGTGGGTGGGAACAGAACTAAGCATATAAAATCAGGTGGTATGTGCTATCATGGCGGTATCAGAGAGAACAGAAGACATTTTGATTAATTTCAAAGAAGAGGAGCGAATGTTCATTATCAAGGAATGGTTACAAAAGAAATGTTATTTGAATACGAATTGAAAGTTGTTAGGATTTCCATAGGAGAGGAGGGGAGAAAGCTTCCCAAGAAAAACAGTATTACATGAGTAAAAATACACAGGCTCTGTGTATTAATGCATCCCCGTGTTTATTGCAGCCCTGTTCACAGTAGCTAAGAACTGGAAACTACTTCAGTGCCCACCGTCAGATGAATGGATAAAGAAGATGTGGTTCATAAACACAATGGAATACTACACAGCCCTTAGAAGAGGTGAAATCCTGTCATTTGAATCAATATGGATGGAACTAGAGGGAATTATGCTAAGTGAAATAAGTCAAAAGAAGAAAGATAGATACCAGATGATCTTACTCACAGGTGGAATGTGAATGGATCAAACAAAGGAAGTGAAGAAACAAAAATAACCCTTAGACACTTGCAACAAAAATTGAAGTTACCAATAGGGAATGGGAAAGGGGGAGGGGGCAAATGGTGGAGCCCACTGGACATTGGTGAAGAACACTTGGCGGTTTGGTGGAGGGCAGGGTGTGTTGACATATATGTGAGGAATGGAGAAATGGCACGTATGGGGAACTATACATATGAGTTTATTTTAATTTGTAAAACAAAGTTATGACAATAAAATTCTTTTAAAAATGCTCAGGCTCTGTGAAAGAGCAAAGCCATTCAAGAGTATGTGCTCTAAATTCATAAACTCGATTTGTTTTGCATTGCTTTTATTAACCCCAGCACCAGATGTTAAACTCAGATCCATGGGAGTTTACATGGATTGCACCCTAGATGCATTAGCTTCCTGAACCACAGGGGTGAGCCCTAAATTCATAAACTTTACATTTTGATTTACTCACAAATACCTGCTAACGTAACCAGATTACCTTCAAATGAAGTCATTTATGTTAAATTTCACATTAGTAAACCAAAACTTAAGTTTCTATACTAAATTCTCCCTCCAGAAAAGGAAAACCTAAGCCAACCAGTCAACAGTTGCCTCAGCGCAAATTACCCAACCTGGCTCCCACACTTCCCTTGACCCCATACAAGGGAAGTAACCCAGCTGTAGCCTTAATCAGCAAATGGCCTGTGTAACTTCCTTGTTCCTGCTCACTTGGGTCTATAAAAACCTCTTGCTTTGGCCTTCCTTTCTGTCCACTAGATTGGATGCTGCTCAACGCATAACAGTTAAATTAATAAGTAAATTGTCTTCAGAATTTTTTCTTTTACTATATCAAACCAAAAAACTGCATATATCTGTCTCTTATACCTTTACCATTTCCCTTTGATTGGATATAAGACAATTAAATAATATTGTCTGATAGACAATAAAATATTAGCTTCAGGAAAACTATACATCTCCAGATTTAGAAGAACAGTCTAAATTTGAGAACAAACTTCATCTTCGTTCCAGATTCTAAACTAGGTCTATTGTTTATGTATCATGAAGAGGGAAGGCTAGATCTCTCCAAGATGTTCAAAACAGGCCTTCCTAAGACAGGTTACTTTGGCATGTGGATTACTTTAAGCTGAGATCAGTTGGGGTCCTGCAGACTCAAGAGGAATTTTTATCACGCTTTTAAACTGAGATCAGTTGGGGTCCTGCAGACTCAAGAGGAATTTTTATCACGCTTTTAATTGCATAGAAAAATGCAAATTGGGGGTATTACCCAGAATAAGGGTTATTACCAGAAATAATCTTCCTATCAAAGTAAAGTGTCAATTTTTCAGGGCAAACATCTAGTTGCAGAATAGCCAGTCTTTGTCAAATGAGTCAACATCTTATCATGTGAGACCCCATCTTCTCTACTTGAAGAAGCAGACCTCTTATCCCTTTCTTCAACTAGGATATATATCCCTATGTATCTCCACTGACATTAGAATCCACATAGACATAAAATCCTGATAAATATGTAATAAAATTTAGGGTTTTTTCTCCTACAAATCTAGCTGATGTTAATTTGATTTCTCAACCAGCCCAAGAAGAATCCAGAGATTTGATTGCTCAACTAGCCCAAGAAGAATCCAGAGGAATCAGAAGAAATTCCTTCTCCTCCTGGATAAGTGTCATGCATCAAATGAGCCTAAAGACCGAGACAATGTGAGAATGGATATAAAGGGGATCTATTTCCAGAAAATCAGGAGGTTCGATGTATTAAATATGCCTGGCGCCATTCTTCAAATGTGGAAAATATATTCTCCCATGACACCCAGAATTCTCTTTTTTAAGCAAAGAGGCCCACCTGATATTTCTGGACTAACAGAGAAATGAATTGTGTGTGTGTATATGTGTATCTTTTAATGTTTATATATTTTTATTTTTGTTATTTATAATTTCTGGAATTCTCAAAAGCAGTGTTTTGGATCTTGATTAGAGAGTAGTCTAAACACAAACCGGGGTATGTCCTGGTGACCTAATGGGTTAGTTCACGCAGCACAGCACACCAACGCCCCAAGGTCCCTGGTTCAATATCTGGGTCCAGGGAGAGCACCCAAGACAATTAAATAAAATAAAGTGCTTCTTCCTTCTCTTCCTGCCTGCCTGCCTCTTCACTCTTCTTCATTCCTGACAGCACCTTTACTTTAAAAATTAAATATGTAAATAAGTAAGCAAACAGCAAACAATGGCATGCGAAAGACCTTGGAATCTTCCAGGGGATCTGATTTCTCCTGCAGACAAAGACGTCCCATCAAAGGCTTTTAAACAGGAAAGTGGCCAGATTCATGTTTCAAAAATATCTATGGGAACAGTGCTGAAGACGAAGTGGAAAAAATAGTAACTGGGGGCAGAAGGATCATTTATCTTGCATTTTTTTCCCTTTGGCTCTTTGCATTTATTTTAATTACTTCTGTGGTAAATCCTACATATTTTGTCTTGACGTTCCATTCTGATAGATACTGAGAGGTAATGCAATGAGCATAGAAACAGGAATGAAGAGAATGGGGTTCCAGAACTGGCTCTGCCATCGTGATGGATGGAATGCAATCCAGATAGCGTGATTAAGAAGATGAACACAATCTGTGGCAAACCTCTTACAGTGCACTTTTATTTGGCCAAAATATTAACAAGATTAAAATTTACTTTTACCGTACAACCTCGTTCAGTAGAAGTTTCTCTTACCAATATCAAAAAATGAAATGAATCTAGACTTATGAAACAACCCATTCTTAGTTATTTTAGCAGTGAGGTAGAAACTGCAATGGTATTTTATTATCACCTACCATCTGACGAATGCTTATTATTTGTAAGGTCCTAGGTAAGGCATTTTACACACTGGATACTCATTTAACCATCAAAATAGGTAAGTGGTACGTGTATGGTTAGCTACACTTTAGGGCTAGTGAAGATGAAATTCAGAAAGCTTATGTCTCTTGCTCACATTCACATAGCTGCTCAGTGGTGGCAGTGACATTTGAATGAACATCTCTCTCACAAAATACTTAATTTATTAAGAAGGAGTATTATAATGTTCTAATGCTATTTCAATAATTTTATGAGCAATAATATGTGGGGAAATTGATAATTTCCCTTCTTAAAAATGACAATTAGGGTGCACCCCTTTGGCTCAGGCAGCCAAAGTAGCTGAAACATGCTGATGAGATGCTGGGTTTGTCCAGAAAAAAATTGTGGAGAGAATCGTTGGCCAGAAACACACAGTTAGTTTATTAAAAGCAGAAATAAATATTTAAAGTGCCTTAAGGGGGTTGGAAAGATTACATCAAGAGGCTGTGTGTGTGTGTGTGTGTGTGTGTTCTAAGCTGTCTGCCTCTAACAAACAGGCAAGATGGATTCGTATGCAGAGGGTTAGGGGCTTAGGACAAGTATCTAGGGATGTGTCCTAGATGCAGGTTGCTAAGCTGAGAACCCTCTCCCCACCCTGCCAGGGTCTCTTTCAGGTTTCCTCAGTTAGTCCACTATTCAAACATCTGCATATTGCCTTGTAGATTTCAAGCTATGCTCTCCCTGACCGGTTCAAGACCCGGGGCTGGAGACAAAAAAAGACAATTAGAATTGCTATAATTCATTTTATGATGAAAAGTATAGGTGTGTTCCACCATCAAGGGAAACAAAAAGGAAAATAAAAAACTGGGACTACATCAAACTAAGGAACTTCTTCACAGCAAAAGAAAACATCACCAGAACCAAAAGGAAGCCTACTAACTGGGAGAAGATACTTGTATTTGATATTTCCAACAAAGGTTTAATATCTAAAATATACAAAGAACTCATAAAAGTCAACAACAGAAGAACAGGCAATCCAATTTAAAAAAATGGGAAGAGGAATTGGAGAGACATTTTTCTGAAGGGGATATACGGATGACCAGCAGGCACATGAAATTATGTTCCTACTTGCTGGCTATCAGGGAAATGCAAATTAGAACAACAATGAGAGATCACCTTACTTTTAAAGAACTGGTTAGTATCCAAAAGTCTGGACACAACAAGTGCTGTCGAGGATGTGGAGAAAAGGGAACACTTTTGAACTATTGGTTGGAGTGCAAATTGGTGCAATCCCTGTGGAGAACAGTTTGGCAAGTCCTCAAAAATTAAAGATGAAAATTCTGTATGATCCTGTCATTCCACTTCTGGGCATCGACCCCAAAAGATACAAAAGCACCCATGCGCAGAGATTTATGTGTCCCCATGTTTATTGTGGCCCTATTCGCAGTAGCTAAGAACTGGAAATTATCTAAGTGCCCAACGTCAGATGAATGGATCAAGATGAGGTGCATATACACAATGGAACACTACACAACCCTTAGGAAGAGATGAACCCTGTCATTTGAATCAATATGGATGGAACTAGAGGGTATTATACTGAGTGAAACAAGTCAAAAGAAGAAAGATAGACACCAGATGACCTCACTCGTAGGTGGAATGTGAATAGACAAAACAAAGCAACAGATGAAACAAAACCAACCCTGAAACATCTGCCACAGAACTGAGGTGACCAAAAGGGCATAGGACAGGTGGGGCAAATGGTAGTGGAGCCCACTGGACAATGGGAAAGAACACTTGGTGATTTGGTGGCGAGCAGGGTATGTTGACGTATATCTGAGAAATGGGGAACCTATACATAGGAAATTATTTTAATGTGCACAATAATTACCACAATAAATTTTTTTTTAAGTATATGCATGTTAAAGTGAATAAAACCACTGGATTTGAGTAAAGAAATGTTGTCAATAGGAACCACACATTCAGCAAATAAACAGGGTTGTTGGCCTATGAGGAAATCACCTAGCTTCTCCATAAAATTTTTCCTACCTGTTAACATTGCACAGAAAATATTCCTGAAAGGATAGGATAACTCATAAAACTAGTGATAACCCTAAAAAGTTTTCTAGAATTGTGAAAGTAAAAGTCTATGTGTCTTAGGAATGGTGACCAACATGCATCTTATAGGAGAAATATCAACCTAAAAAAGGGAGACAGTCGCCCTCTGGAGCTCCAGTCTGGAGCCTCCTCTAGGGAACAGCAATCTTTAAAGGAGGATTGTATGCTGCTGAAAATGCAATAAATCCTTAAAACCGAAAAGCAATCCATTTTCTAATCCTCAAGTTTCATGGGGACTACTTCCTAAAATTGATATATACCCAAGAAATACCGCAGGTAAGGTGTGCTAACTTTCCTTAAAACCTCTTCCTTGTCTGACTTTATAAAGGAAAGTCATATCTGAATCTTACTCCTGTTTCACACCCTGCAATTTAAAACTCTGTGGGGCCCCTAACACACACACACACACACACACACACACACACACACACACACACACACACACACGCATACACACACATAATTTGGAATACGATGTTGGCAATTTCTTCTTAAATGGATGTATGATGAATCCATAATGGAGCATCACGTCTTTTTTGGTGGTATAATGATGTGGGGGAAAGGAGCTGAGACAGGCTGATGAGATGCTTGATTTAGTCTGAAAAAAAATCATGGATAGAGCTGTTGGCCAGGGATACACAGAAAGTTTATTAAAAGCAGAAATAACTAATTGGGGTGCCCTAAGGGGCTGGAAAAGTTACATTAAGAGAATACGCATGTATTGTGGGGGGACCTAAGCTGCCTGCCTGCCTCTCACACACAGCCAAGATGGATTCTGTGTATATATGAGAGTTAGGGGCTCTGCGGGTGTCCATGTTACCTGGAGAAAAACAGCGTGAGCATTCTGGGGTGTGTCCTAGATGCAGGCTAAGCTGAGATCCCCCTGGGGTCTCTTTCAGGTTTTGCCAGTTTGTTTACTATTCATACATCTGCCTACTGCCCTGTAGATTTCAAGCTAGGCTGTCCTCCCATCATACGTATGTCCAGTAAGGGAGAGCACTGGTGTTAGAAATTGTGTATTTTGATTAATGATGGGATGCTTTTGAAGGAAGCCAAAATATGTCATCCTAAAATATGCCTCTTTGATAAAGAAATTAATTTGAGCTAAAGGCAAAAAAAGAAGGAGCATAAGTAGGTAAAAGCTCTTTGCCCTCCAGCCCTATCTGCCTAAAAGGAGGGCAGAAATTTATAGTGGTGTCTTCCTCCTCTATCTACCCAGGAAGACCAAAAGTTAATCACTGGCAACTTTAGACCCTTATTAGTCTGGGGAGAGCACCAGAGGAATCTACAAACTGTGCTAACTAGATATTATCCATCATTAGTCCCCCATAGACTTGCTTTCACAATTTGCCCTTAGATTTTCAGTCCTTTTCCTTGTCTTGTCACTTCTCAAAAATTAATTGTGCCTCTACTAAGAAGCTATATTAACTCAATTTCTACCCAACCTTTGAATTACTCATCTGTGGGGACTCCCATATGTTTTTTTATATGTGTAAGATACATGTTTACGGACTGCTTTTCTCTTATTAATTTGTTTTCTATCAGTCCATTATAAAGGGCCCCAACTGGGGAGGTGAAAATGGGTAGAAAAAGAGATTTTTTTCCTCTGTTACACTCTGAAATCAGATTGACTGTAAAATAGAATGGTAGCAATAGCTGGTATTTGCTGAATGGCCTTGACTTTCTCTTCTTCCAAGTATTATTTTTGTCAAATGTGCTGTGTCACTTCAGAGGGCGAGGACTTGAAAACAAAGATAATGCAATTAAATAGTGAAGACAGTGGTGCAGTATCTAATTCAGGCAAGAGTTCCTGGACAGCCCTGCACTACTAATCAATCTTTTTATCTTTGAGTTACAATGCTTAGCATTTATAAATTTAAAAGCATCAAAGCATTAAAACATGCTGCAAGACATCTCTGTATTTTCACTCTTTTCAGTAACCAAAAAGAGGTTGATGAGTATCTTCATGTGTCTGCTCTTAACTTTGCATGATTTCAAGAAGGAGGCAAAAAGGTCCATATTACTTTTAATAAACAGCATTACATCATTCAGTAAAAGAAACATATAGGGGAAATTAGTCATCTTTATATTTTCTTATATATTTGT
This sequence comes from Solenodon paradoxus, assembly GCA_004363575.1. Taxonomy (NCBI): domain Eukaryota; kingdom Metazoa; phylum Chordata; class Mammalia; order Eulipotyphla; family Solenodontidae; genus Solenodon; species Solenodon paradoxus. The sequence continues at coordinate 39,610 of RJWH01004014.1, read as the reverse complement.
TCAGACTTGTTAACTTTTGCTAAAATTCTGCCACATTTACTATTTTTTTGCTGGTACACAATTTCTTCTTGCTTCCACTAATCTACTACTTCTTTATTCCTGTCATAGTCTTACTGGATTTAGAGAAACTTAATGAGAATAAATTGCCTATTTTATGTAAAAAGTGCACTTACAGAGATGGGGATAAAGATTACCTCTAAATATGGCCCCTTGACATAACGAATCTCTTAAACTAAGGAAGTTTGAGAAAACAACAGAAGAAAGGTCACTGTGACCTTCCAAGGTGCCCTCCTCTGAAACAGGTCATAAATCTCCCCTGTGAAAGATGCTCTCCTTGTATCAGCAGGAAGGAAGACATTCTTATCAGCCGAGACAGAATTTGAGACTAAGAAAAAAGTCTAGTGAAAGCGTTACTGTCCTGGTTATTTCTCCACCGATTGACGCCCCTAACCCAAACCTCTTTGTCTTGTCAGTTCTTCCCAAAATGTATTGTTTGTGTAAAAGATAGAAAAAATTCCTGCTCTCGTTAGTTCCTTGGGTCTTTATTCTCTGGCGAAGACTCCAATGTACATGTAAAAAAGGTAAGAGAATGTGTTTGCTCTTCTACTCTTAACGTGCCTTTCTCAGTTTCATTTTCAAACCCAGCCAAAGACTCTGAGGGTTGAGGAAAAAGTTTTCCTCCCCTCCAGCAGCAATAATGAACACCTTTTTCTAAGATCCACTACCTACTAATACCTTCTTTCTTTTTGCTATTAAATGCCACAGAGTAGTTTAAACGCTCCTCTTAAAAGAATATTTAAGGATGGGAATAGGATGTAATCTTGCCCCAAAGCGATCTACAATGCTGTGTCCTGGATTTCAGTAAACAAGTTTCATGAAGATCACTGGGTGCCACAGAGAACAGCAAATGCCGTGATATATTAAGTGAAAAAGGCAAGGTGCACAGTGCTGCAGCATTTTTGACTTTTTGTTTTGAAAGGAGAGGAAATAAGGAGATGCAAATATTTTTGCAAAAGAAAGCATTCAAGGGTAGATCAGAAACTGACTTCAGAGATGCTTATTTCTGGTGAAGGAAGTAGGCAGACAAGATCTGATGGTGCAGTCAACTAAATATGGTCACCAGCAACCCCTTTTTGCCTCTACACGTAGGCTGCTATCCCCCTGCCTTTACATCTGGACCGGCCTTTTAACCTGCTTTGGCTGATGGGACATGAAAGAAGCGACGCTGTACGAATTGCAGGCCCGGCCCTTCAAAGACAGATTCTACTTTCGTTTCTCCTGGTTGCCATGTTATGAAGAAGCGCAGACTGTCCTTCTGAAGAGAGAGTCCTTTAGGATCACTAGTAAGATGAGACTCCATCTTACGGAGAAAGGTCATTTGGAAAAATAATGAGCTGCTCAAGAGAATATTTAGTTCCAAGGCCCCAGGCAGGGAAGAGAGGGCTTCTTGAATGTTCCAGCCCAGCACAATACTAGTTGACTGCCACAGGTAATGACCCCACCCAACACCAAGCACACTAGAACTGCCTCTCAACGTCCACAATTGTAATAGTACATTGCTGCTATCTTCAGTTGTGAATGCTTCTTCACACAGTAAAAATAATTGGAAATAAGACTTGGAATAAATATTTTTAATACAGTTTTGGCTTTTGAAATGCTTAAATGCATTATTTAAGCAATGCATTTAAATGTTTCATTTAAACTGAACATCAAATTAAACCAAGAAAATAAAAAGGAATCATTAAAATTGAAAGAAAATTAACATAAATAACCCTAACATCTGATCGAATTGTAGTATTACTCCAGAAAGAAAATAAATCTTAAAGTGTTCTTAAATCTCAGATGTTCGGCTGTATATCCACAGTGAGATTTGAAATCAAAAGAATTGCAATGAAATTTTGAATTTTACTCATTTTATTGTCAATATTTGTGTTATTATTCTGAAACAATTTCATGTATAATATTAAACAAATATTAATTTTATTTAGAGCCAAGATCTTCAGCTTAAGAGGGAAGAGAGATATGTCAAAATCAAAGATAAAGAAAAATAGGAAAATATTAATTTCAATTGACGTTAGTATGAATTTATGATTTTTAAGATTTTTTTCTGATTTGGTCCTATGAAAAGGTTGAGAAACAATGATCCCAAGTAGTATTTATGATCCCTAGAACTCAGATATTGGTTTCTAAATACAGGTCACCATTAAAGAGAATCAGAATTCCTTAGGGAATTCTCTGATTCCAGAAAATGTTGCCAGCTGTTGCTGAAGACATTTTGTAGATCCAAAAGTCAAAGACACTTTAAAAGACTAATATGATGGCATCAAAAGTTGATTTGAAAAAGACTGAAAAGGCTGCCTCTGGTCAAAACTTGAATAATTTTGACTTTAATTGACTGAAATGCATCAAATATGTGAAAATCTGTGGAATTGATCAAAGTACTCAAAGAAGTGAAAACCAAAATGCAAATTAAAAAAAAAAACACAACAAACCAAACAAAATTCATATTTGTCATCAGTGGAGACGGCTGTTACATTATCTTTTTTTCTAAAAATGAAGGAAAAACAGAAAACTTTTTTCTTGTGTTTTTATCAGTATCTGATTTTTGGAATAGTCAAAGAACGCCAGATATGATGAAATTGACTCAGGGAGGAATCATCCACAGTATTCAACTGAATAAAAGGCAAACCCCGGAATTCTGAAATGTCAGCCCATTAATTATTTGCTGGTTTCAAAGGAAAAGAAAACTCACCCCATTGGAATTGAACTGTCTCCACCTTAATCCAGTGAGTAACCTTAGCATTAATTCTGTGATCATGTGACACTATACCTCTCTTGATATGATACAATAAGAAGAGCACAGCATCTCTTATGAACTAGTCTCACCAAATACATTTCACCTGAGAAGCAAGTCTTTACAGTTTCTTGGTCTAAAAGGAGGTCAGAGTAACAATTTATATGATGTCATGAGCAAGCAGTCAAATATATACAGAAGATGGAATAGGTGACAGAACAATAAGTTGGATCTATTCAACAAATTAAAATCATGAAATGGGGGAAAAGGCAGGTGTAATAATGGGGAGGTGCTGTTCAGCATTAAGAACATTTGAGAGACATAACCAAATGAAATATATTGACCCTGACTTGTCCTGATTTTCAAAACAGCAAATTTTGTTTTTTGATAATGGGGGAAATTTAACTATGGACTAGGTTTTAAATTGTATTCAAGAGCTATTATCTGTCTTTCAGTATGATAATATTATGATCAAGAAGCAAGTATCCTCTTTTATATATACCTAAGGAAATACAAAGGGAGAAATTATTTGTTGTCTCTATTATTTTACTGTAAAATTGTAAAAAATAAGCAAAATGACAAAACTTAATAATGATTAAATCTGTGATGGACATATGGCTTTTTATTATAGATAGTATAATTTTTCAAGTGTCTACCAGGAAGCCATTTTGAAATTGAAAAGATTCCTTAATTTGCACTAAATTTATTAAGTCTATTGTGGTAAAGTCCTAAAATACACTATTTTCAATATGATCAGCTTATTTTAACCCTTTTTCTTTTAACTCAATAAAGAAAGTCACTCTAAACAACAGGTAACTGTATTACAAGGTTGTTTTTTTTTTAATTGTGATTGCTGGTTATTGAGTAAGTAAATGCCTGTTATAACTAGGTAGCAAATATTTTTGCAAGTCAGATGATTTCCATTTTTTGTTTAGCAAAGTTGGAGGACTTAATTGAGCTGCCAGGTAATAATTTATCAAAAGCAGTTTTCAAAGGCAATTGTGGGATTTTTTTTTAAAAAACTCAGAAATCTGCCAAAGAAGATTTTGACACTACCTACCAAAAACTCCTAACACTCCCTGGTGGCCTAGTGGATAAGTCCACCATCTCCGGTAGGCACAGTCCACACACACATCCCAGGGGCCTCGGTTTGCATCCTGGGGATGGGGTAAACAGCCAAGGTGAACAACTAAATAGAATAAATAAGTGCTTTTTCCTCCTCTCTCTTCCTGCCTGTCTGCCTACTTGCCTTCATTCATTCCTGTACCTTTCCTTTTTAAAAAAAGCTTCCATTTTAACTTATATAGTATATATAATTATATATATAGTATATATATATATAGTTTTTCTCAATGTTTATCTCTATAAATATGGAAAAAGAAAATAGATGATGTTAATCTTCTGTCATTGTAATTCTAAGTAGCAATTTAAACACAGAAAAATAAACTAATCGGAGAGGAGTATGAACCTTATTAAATGATGTCTTATTAAATTTTAATTTTCCACATTTGGTAAGTCAACAAAATATAAAATATTTATGTTGTTTTGATTAATTGTGAATTTATCATTGTTGTGGTGATGATCTAATCAAGAAGAAAAATTTTTAATGTTGAATCATATCTTCAGAAATAATTTTTTAAAGAAAAGGTGTAGGCAGGAATGAAGGAAAGCAGGCAGGCAGGCAGAAAGAGAGAGGAGGATGTATTTATTTTATTATATCATATTTTTATTTAGTTGTTCACATTGGTTGTACCCCCTGGATTTACCTGGATCATTATGATGTACATGGACTGCACTCCTCCATAGGCTGCTGACATAACCATTATTCTACCAGGGCACATTATTATCAGAAATTTTTGAAAAAATATTTTATACATGTGTGTGTTTATATGCATGGATGTGTGTGTGTGTGTGTGTGTGTATATATATATATATATATATATATATATATATATAGAAAAAGAGAGAGAGAGAAGAGAGATCAATAAAATGCTTTTAAGCATAAGCAATATCATATAAGTATGTTTTATGGATATTCCTATTTCTATTGTGACAAACAATGGCAATAACTATCCATGAAGAAAATAGGAATGTTTTAAAATTCCTGACTGCTAAAGTTTTATCCTGTATTTTTAAATGCTTAATATACCTCAAACTGCAGATGTTAGATTCCCTTGGATATTGTTTTGTTTGTTTGTTTTATTTTTTAAAGGAAAGGTATAGGCAGGAATGAAGGCAGGTAGGCAGGCAGGCAGGCAGAGGACAAAGGAGAATTTTTACTTTATTTTTATTTAGTTGTTCACACTGGTTGCCCCCTCCACCCAGGACTCTAACAGAGGGATATGTGGCCCGCGCTCCTTCAGAGGTGACTGACCTAACTGCTGCTCCACCAGCGCACACCAGATGTGCACTTTTTAAAAAGATACTATAAAATTCTTATTTCAAAAGAAATATGTGTGTGTATACATATACATATATCAAACTAGAAATTATATTTTGGCTTGATTTAAATTATGATAAAAATGTCTATATTAACTTCAAAGCATAATAAAGAGCTTTTTTAAATTCCTTTATGGATTCTGCCCTCAAAAAATGTCTGGAGAACAGTGACTTAGAGAAGCTATCTATTCTTCTACCTGGAGATGATTAGGTGAGGTAGTAGGGACCACTTTCCCAATAATACTTTTTTTTAAACTTATTTCTTTTACATGTAACTGTAATAGTCTTTTAAATTTTGTGCATTTTTATTATTTAGTGTCTTAATTCCTTTTTATCATCTTTCCATTTTCTCTATCTTTTAATTTTAATTTCTGAGTGTTTTTCTACCTTTTAAATTTTCTCTTTATGTATTAGTGATCTTTGACATACTGTTTGAATCATATTTGTATCACTTTGCTTCATATGCATTTTTCTCACTTCATGCTGTTCACTTTCCTTGATATTTATTTGGTCATACTATTGATTCCAAGGACTATTTTATTTGCAGAATGATATATGAAACCTCTTTCTCAGAATTATGCAGTCCACAATGGAAATCTGGATGTCAGTTTTTTGTTTGTTTTGTTCATTGGGTTTTCTCAATTAAAAATTTATTGATGGAACACTGCATTATAACATTATATGGGTTTAATGGGTATATCTTTGCAAACCAACAAATCAAACTATTAATATACTACATTAAATTTACCACCAACAGTCCAGTTCTATCCTTCACCATAAAATTGAACATTTTACCCAACTTACCCTCTCTCCTTCTTCCCTTCTGATAATTACTGACTTGATTTTATAGATTAAAATTCTATTTTTGTTTGGTTTGCTTCATTTGTTTGTTTTGTTTATCTACCATACATGAATAAAATCGTGTGATATTTGACTTTCTTCTGACGTCTTAAGTCATAAAGTATAATTCTCTCCAGCGTCACCCATCTTGTTTCAAATGGTAGAATTTCATCTTTTTAAAACAGTCCACATTTTTACTCTCTGCCACCCCCTTAATTTTATATTTTTGGTGTCTTTTTGCTTCTAAGTGGGATTTCATTCATTTTATAGAAATCATTTTAATATTTTTTGCAAACTGATTTAGTTGTAATGAATTCCTTTAACTTTTATTTTTCTGTAAATATCTTTATTGATCCTTCAATTCTAAGTGATAATCTACTACAGTAGAGTATTCTTGGTTGGGAGTCTTTTTTCTTTCAGCATATGAACATATCCCTTCTGATCTGCAAAATTTCCTCTGAGACATCTGAAAACAAACTTTTTCTTCAGTAAGTACTCAAATCCTTCACTGACCTTCTGGGTCTCAGAAAGCTCATCTCAGAATCAAAGACAATAATAAAATGTCCGAATAGAGTATCAGGAAAAGCACTACAATTGTCATGTATTAGTTTGTGTCTCTTTGTAACTTGGTGATTCTGACCTGACTCTTCCTTCTTGAATTTAAGAGAAAGTAACAGAACTTAAATATTATTTCTGCAAGGTTACATAATGTCACCCATTCTTCCTATTTGAGCAAAGTAGCAAATTTACTACTCTTTCTCATTATAAAAAGAGAATCACTACAGTGAGGTCAACATTCTGGTTATGCCAGCACTAAGGATTTTCCTGGGGTAAGGAACTTTCAATGTTAGATCTAGGGCAGCTCCATCAAACCTGAATGACTTGTCACACTAAATAGAGATTATGAAGAAAATACACTCAAATTGTAAGTTTTTATAAATGTTTCCTGTAATAATTTTATGAAATAAATATAAAATTTTAGTTTAATAAATTCAATGTTTTATTTATTGATCTCACTAAAAATATCTTGAAGTAACTGGATATACATGTGCAAAACTATGAGACTCCACCTGTACCTTACACATACATTCATTTATAAATGAATTATAAACCTAAACAAAAAAATCTAAAGCCATGACTTTGAAAACATTTGGGGGGAAAAAAAAAAACTTTGTGACCTTAGATTAGTTGAGATTGCACAGACACAGCAACAAAAATTTATCTTCAAAAGAAAAGAACATACATTGGCATTCCTTAAAACTGAAAATATTTGTTCTGTGACCAACAATGCAATGAAAGTGAAAAGAAAATCCTCTGGCTAGGAGAAAGTAGTTGTAAAACACATGTATGCTACAGAACAAGTATCCAAAATAGATAAACAATTTTCATAATTCAGTAACAAAAATACCTCCCCAAGAAAACAATTGACAAAAATTGAACATTTTACAAAGGAAACATAATAGTTTGCTCAGGTTACTATATCAAAATATCATACACTGAGTTCTTTAAAAAAAAAAAAGAGACATTTATTTCTTACAGTTCTGGAGGCTGGAAAGTTCAAGGTCAAGGTGCTTGCTATTCAGTTTCTGGTGATAGCCTTCTTCCTCAAATTCTTGCTGTGTCTTCACCTGCCAGAGAACCATCTTCCTCTTTTCCTCTTAGGAAACACTAATCTCACCAAGAGAGTCCCACCCTTATGACTTCATATAACCTTAATTATCTCTGAAAAACCCAATATCCGAATACTATCACACTGGGTTTCAACACATGAACTTGAAGGGAACATAATTTAGTACCTCACATGCTAATCTCCCAGAATGCATTCAAATATATTCAGTTCATTGCAACAGTCCCCAAAGTCTTGACGCTTTCCAACATCAGTTTAAAGTCTAAAAATCTAAGTCCCATGTAAATAGCACCTAAATCAGATATAGATGAAACTTGAGGCACGATTATTCTTGAGGTAAAATTCCTCTTCAGCTGTGAATCTGTCAAATCAGACAAGTTACGTGCCTCCAGAATAATGGTCGACAAGCATGGTATTCCCATTCCAAAATGAAGAAATGGAAAGATAGAAGAGGTGACATGTCCCAAGCAAGTTCAAAACTTAACAAGGCAAATTTCCATACATCTTTCAACTAGGGAATAATCCTCTTTGATTTGATACTCACCCTTCCAGAAGCACAGGGGCAACAGTCCCACATTAGTGGCTGTGCCGGGGTCATCCCCCCAGGCTCAGGCAGATCACCACCAAGGTTCTCCGGGATAGTGCACCCCAAGCCTTTGGATGGAGGTCATCTGGCTTACTAAGACTGAAGAAGCATCCCTGCAGATCTCTAATTTAACTTCAGGCTCCTTCTCCCCTTTTCTTAAAATGCACAGCAGATTCACAGTCAAATAGCTTTATGATTTAGTCCTGCAAAATCTAAAATGACAGTCTTCCTTCATTTTTTCTCTCTCTTTTTTTCTGTTCCCCTTAGTACAAATTGTAATGTCTTTGGTGGTATAATCCATCTCTGTCTCTGAATTCTCTTGAAATGGCTAATTAAGTCCATGGTCTTTTGATCAAGTGATTGTTCTGAACAAGTATTCTTATTTTTTGTAATATTGGTAAGGTGAGATTTCTCCCAGTCTTAAAGTTCTGGTTCCTTTTTGCTTGACAGTTCCTTCTTTAATTTATTTATCTCCTGTCACATTTTGCTATAAGAATTTAGGAAGAATCAAGCTATTACTTCAACACCTTGCTTAGAAATCTTAGCTAAATATCCAATCTCATCACTTGCAAGTCCTTCCTTCCAATTCTAAAACATTAGAACACAGTTCAGCCAGCTTCTTTGCTATTTTACAAGGAACTCTTTCCTCCAGTTTCCAATAAGAAGCTTCTTCTCATTTTTACCTGCAACTTCCCCAGAATTACTTATAACATTCATATTTCTCCATGCACCTTAAAACTCTTCTGGTCTCTATGCATTATCTAGTTTCAAAACCATTTCTACACATTTAGGTATTTGTTAAAACAGCATCTCACTTCTTGGTACTAAAATTCATATTAGTCTGATTGAGGTGCTCTAACAAAATACCATACACTGGGTGGCTTATCCCACAGATTTAATTTGTCTAAGAGAAATGGAGGAGGCAGGGAAGCAGGAAGAGAAAAAAGGAAGAAATGCTTTGTTTATTTGTATTTAGTTGGTTATTTTCAGTTGTTCCCTGCTCCTCCACCTCCCCTCAGGACTATAAACCTAGGTTCTTGAGCTAGATGTGAACTGTTCCCAGGCATGGGCCTAACACCTGAGCATCTAGGGCTCACAGGATTTATTTTCATAAAGCTGTTTATATTACATTTTCAGGACTTTTTTCAGCAATGGGAACCACTCTACAGCTGGGATTTATAGTAACTACTGCTGATAATATAAAAATACTGGGAAGCAAGACAAAGCTCTGATCTCCTTTTGCCTGGATTCTTGACCTCTTTTGCAACTCTGCTCTTTGATGATCATATGTTTCTACATGGACATGTCACCATAGTCATGACACAGTTGCACCTGGGCAGTTTTACTGGACTTAACGCACCAATGTGCCCTGAGGCACAGAGTCAGTCTGGGAAAGAATTCAATGAAGACATTTAATAAGAGCACACAGCAAGTTTATTAAAAGCAGAGAGAGAAACAGAGAGGAGCTCTTTGGGCAGTAAAGATGTGCTTCCTCCAAGCTAGGATCAGGTCTTACCTGGGAAACCAGGGAAAGGAATTTTTCAGCAGTTTGTTCTCTTAACTTGTACGGGTGCTGCTAGGGGTTGACAAGGAAATGTCTTTTCTGCAGCATGAATGGTTAGCTAACATCCTACTGACTTGCAAATCTGCTATTTCTTTTTAGAAGCTTCCTTGTTCCAAAGACTCCCTCATTGTCCCCATGTTGTCCCTCTTCAGTTAAGAATAAATGACTCTCCTGTCATTAAGTACCCATGATGTAAGTTAGCAAGGTTTGAGACATCTTGCAAGTGCCTTACAGGCAAGGTTTGCCCGCTAGAAGTGCTTATACCTTTGCAATAGAAAGATCTGAAGAGAGTGAGCAACAATGGGTTTCCCCCTTCGTGTGTGCAGTGAGAAGACTCTTTCCCAGGGACCCCAAAGAAAAACACCGCACACGCACGCACACACACACACACACACACACACACACACACGAGAGCCAGCATTCTGCACCTGTCACCCACTGGTGGTTGATAAAGACACAGTAAATCAAAAAGAAGACTGTGCATCATACAACCCACTTAGATACACTGCCCTTAACTCCTTTGCCTAAGTCTTCTTCCCAATCCCAAAGATGGAGAAGGAAGAACATAAACAAGGATGGAGGAAGATGAAAGAGAAGATCACATCCCTTCCATTCTCCAAATCCTTCAAGTGAAAGGCAGGATGAAGAAGATAACACATTAACTGAAAAATTAGATTGAAGTTTTACCTGCACTAGAATTGACTTCCTAACTGAAACTGGAAAGAAAGTTATGAGTTCTTTCACAGTATTAGTGAGGCACAAGAAAAAAAAACCTCAATATAGCATAGGTGAGATTTTGACAGAATCCATCAGATTCACACTTCTTAATAAATTGGTTCCAAAATTTACATAGATAGAGAGAATAGAAGAACACACTAAAATATTGTGTTTATCTCTACACACCATCATTTTCTTCACTGGGCATTTTCAGTTTTCTCAAGCTTGTTAAAAAACAAACATACTACTTTTATAATGAGGGGAAAAATTAAATCAATTCAATTTTAAGAACCTCTCATCTTGGCACACCCTGGTGGAGGAGTGGTTAGGTTGATCACCTCTGAAGGAGCTCAAGTCACATCCCCCTGGGCTCTAGTCCTAGGGGGGCAAAAACCAATATGAACAAATAAATAAAAATGAGTGGAGTTGTTCTTCTTCCTCCTGTCTCTTCCTGGCTGTTTGCCTACTGCCTTCATTTCTGCTTGTACCTTTCCTTTTTTAAAAAAGAAAAAGAACCTCCAATCTTATATTTAATAGCTATACACATGGGTACCAAACCACATATTTATTGAATTTATAAAAGTGTTACATATAAGTAGTCTAAAAGTTCATATACTACTAAAGGATTTATCACAAACCAACATTTCTGTGTTTTCTCATTGCATTTCTCCCCTTGTCTCACTCCACAGACTGAACACCATTCAACTTAATTGACTATTTCTCCTTGTATTTTTGTCCATAAATAAAAGTAACTTCTTGAGTGATCTATTTTAAATATTCTTGATGTCATATTATGTGAAAGATTGAATGGGACCCCAATTTTTTCTTTCCTCTCCCACCTCCATCATCTATACTTTTATCCACATTTTCTTTTCCCTGTCATAACTATGATTATGTAAATATTATCCCTGATGAGAAAGAGATTTATTATGATTATATTTTCTTTCTTACATAACTTCCTATTTTAGAAGTCAATTTTCCTTGAACATCTAAGTCTTCTTACAACTTCTGATATCTCTGAAAAATACCTCCAATGAATTTCTTTATTACTTTTTCAAGTATTTACTTACTTTTAAGGAAAGGTGCAGGCAGGAATGAAGGTGAACAGGCAGGCAGGGAGGCAGGAGAGAAGAAAAAGGCATTTTATTTTGTTTAGTTGTTCGTCTTGGTTTCCCCTGAACCTGGGTCTTGAATCATGGACCTCGGGGTGTGTGTGGACAGTGCTTTAGTGGACCAAACCACTAAGCACAAAGGGCATGCCATTTATTAAATGTAATTAACTCTTTTGTTTTTAACTCAGAGCAGAAGCTCAATTCTAGTCCGGTCATTCTCTTGGATACTGCAAAGTTAGCATCTTAAAACTTCCTTCCCCACTTCCGTACAGAATCTCATTTCATATGCCTTATTTCTATTTCTATTTCCTTTTACAGAGCATCATTATTATCTTGAAAAAAGTTAACATAAGAAATACAATGACTTTGATTTTTTTCTATCTGAAAACTTAAAATTTATTGAAGTAACTTTGCTTTACAAAATAAGATAAACTCATGTGCAGGTTCCCTATTCCTCTGATACATGCCAATACTTCCCACTCACTAACAAAATGCTGAAGGTTCTTCATCACTGTCCATTGGACTCCACCACCACTTGCACACTCACCCTGCCTTGTTTCTTAATGGTGACCTCAGTTCTATTTCTAATGTCCAAGAGTTGACTTTTGTTTAGTCTGTTCCTTTGCTTTGCTTCTTTATATTCCACATATGAATGAGATCATCCAGTATTTCTCTTTATCCTTCTGACTTGTTTTACTTAGCATAATCCCCTCTAGTTCCATCCACGTTGTCTCACATGACAGAATTTCATCTTTTCTAAGTGCTGTGTAGTATTCTACACATTTTCTCTATCTATTCATCTGATGATGGGCACATAAGTAATTTCCAATTCTTGACCATTGTAAATAATGCTGCAATAAACATGGGGGACCATATATCTCTGCAAATTGTTTCTATGCCTTTTGGGTGACTATCCAGAAGTGGGATGATGGGATCATATGGGATTTACATTTTTAATATTTGGAGAAATCTCCATTTTGTTTTCCATAGGTGTTGCACCATCATTCACTCCCACAGTGTAAGTATTCCATTTTCTCCACATCCTCACCAACATTATTTGTTGTCAGACTTCCAGGTATAAGGTGACATCTCATTATTATTTTGATTTACATTTCCCTAATAACAAGTGAGGAAGACCATCTTTTCATATGTCTGTTGGCCACCTTTGTGTTGTCTTTGGAGAAAATGTCTGCCCAATTCTTCTATCCATTTCTTGATCGGACTGTTGGTTTTCCTGTTGTTGAATTTTATGACTTTTATTTTGAATTTTAAGCCCTTTTCAGATATATGAAATGCAAATATCTTCTCCCAGTCAGTAGATTGCCTTTTCATTTTAGTGATGATTTCTCTCAATGTGAGTGAGGCTATTTCTAATGATTCAGTTCTATTTCACTGATGTGTGTCTCTATTATTCTTCTAGTACCATACAGTCTTGATCATTATCACTTTGTAGCACAGCTAAATATCTGGGATTGTGACACTTTCAGTTTTGTTCTTTTTTTTTTCATGATTGCCTTGGCAATTCAAGGTCCTTTTATATACCATCCAATTTTTTTTTGAAAAGTTATCCTATTTCTTTGAAATATGCCAGTGGATTTCAGTGGGGATTGCATTAAACCTGCATATTGCTTTAGGTAAGATGATCATGTTAGAAAAGCTGATTTTTCCCAGCCTTGAGCACAGGATATTTTTCCATCTCTTTGTATCTTCCTCTGTTTCTTTAAAGAAAGACATTGTTTTCATTGTACAAATCTTTCTCCCCCTAAGTATATTACAAGGAATTTGATTCTTTTTACTTCTAATGTAAAAGGGGTAGTTTTTTTAACTTCATTATCTTCTATCATATTGCATACAAATTTTTTTTTCTATAATATATTATTATGTCACCTGCAAATAGTGATAGTTTTACTTCCTTTTTCCAGTTTGGGCTCCTTCTATTTCTTCTTCATGTCTAATTGCTCTGGTTAAGACCTTCAGTATGATGTTTAATAGCAGTGGTGACAGTAGACAGCCAGAGGAATGCTTCCAGTTTTTCCATCATTAAGTATGATATTGGCTGTGTGTTTATCATACATGGGTTTTATTATGTTTTGGTATGGAACTTCGATCCCCGTTTTATGTAGAATTTTTATCATAAATTCCTCTTTGATTTCCTCCTTTACCCAAGAGTCATTCAGAAGCATGTTTTTTAGACATTAAATATTTTGGAATATTCCAGCTTTCTTTTTGTGGTTGCTTTCTAGTTTTAAGCCATCAAGATCCAAGAAGATGATTGGTATGATTGCAATCTTTGTAAATTTGTTGAAACAAGTTTTGTTTCCCAACATATGACCTATCCTTGAGAATGTTCCATGCACACTTGAGAAGAATGTGAATGTGAGAAGAAGTGAATTCTGCAGTCATTGGATGAAGTATGCCTGGTAAAGCCATCCGTTCTAATTTGTCATTTAAAGATGCTCTTTCCCTGATAATTTTATGCCTGGTCAGTCTCTCGACTGTTGTAAGTGGAGTCTTAAAGTCTCCCACTATCTTTGTATTGCTATTGATATCTCTTTTTCAGTTCTTTTAATAATTGTTTTGTGTATTCTGATGCTCCTTAATTTGTGCACCTGACTAGATTTTGAGCCTATGTTTATGTTTTGAATATAGATGAGTCTCCTGAATGCAGTCAAAAGTTGTGTTATGTTTTTTTAACCCATTCAGCAACTCTCTGTCTTTTGATTGGTGAGTTCAATCCATTAACATTTAGGGTGATTATTATAGATAACTTTATATTGCCATTTGGTTCATTGCTTTCCAGGTATTGTTTCAGACAGTGCCTTTGTTCTTCTCTTTCTCTTCTTAGGTGATTTGAAAATATTTTGTGTTGTGTTTGACTTCCCTTTTTATTTTCTTCTTTGTTTTTCCCCTGGAGTTATGTTTTGAGATTACTCTGGGTTTACATAAAAATCTCTATGCTTATAACCTGTTTTTACTTGAAAGTACATTATTCTTGATCCTATTCTACTCTTCCATATTTTTACTCTCATTCTCCCCACATTTTATATTTTGATGTCTTACTGCTTTTAACTTGGTTTTCTTTTCATTTTATAGAACTACTCTTGGCATTTCCTTTAAACTGGTTTCATGGTGATGGATTTCTTTAATTATTACTTAGTTGAACAGATTTTTATCATTCTTCAGTTCTCAGCAATAATCTAGCAAGTTAGATTATCCTTGGCTGGAAGTCCTTTTCTTTTAGCACTTTGAATATATCAGACCATTCCAGTTGTTCTGTGAGGAGGAGGGAGCCTGAGATCTTAACAGTCTAATACCTTGGTGCAAGAACTGCATATGATATTTAAATGCTGATTGTTCTATTTTTCATGTCTTTATTCTACCTTCAAACTTGACTGATTAGAAAGTGTATAGCATTCTAAGTTGAAAGTTATTTTCGTTTAGAATTTTGCTGACTTTCTTCTGCTATCTTCAAGATTTAATGAGTATTATTGAAAAGTCTCGTGACATTCTAAGTTCCTTTTTTATGTGTTTTTTTTTTTTTTCTAGAATTCTGTATCTTATTTCCTTAATATTTGGGGGATTTTCTCCTTGAACAATTTTGAATAAAAAAGTACGTGTACTGTTTGTATCATCTCTAACTTACTTCTCCATACCCTCAATGTAGGGACTCATGACAGAGATCAGAGGACAGCTGTTTTTCCTGAAATCTCTGAACAGCAGTGAGAGTGCTGGGAACCTGCTCATTTGACTTAAAAAACATGAGATGTCATAAGTGGAGGTAAGAGAACATTCTCTCTGTTCCACTCATCTATTACTGTATAACTGATTCAGATTGAGTGTTTATATATACCAAAAATGCGCATGTTGAATTCCAAGGTGATGGTATGAGGAAGTAGGAATTTATAGGGAGGTGTTTAGATTAGGGCAATCATGAATAGGAGCGGCGCCTTTATAAAAGAGGCATTCTCCCTTCCACCATGTGAGGTTAAAGCGTAAAGATACTCTGAGCCAGAAATCACCTTATTACAAGATACTAAATCTCATGTCATGATCTTGGAATTTCCACCCTCTAGAATTATGACAAATACATTTATATTATTTATAGTCCACATATTCACCAACTTTATGGTATTTTTGTTACAGAATCCTCAATGGTCT
Source organism: Solenodon paradoxus (assembly GCA_004363575.1). Lineage (NCBI taxonomy): Eukaryota > Metazoa > Chordata > Mammalia > Eulipotyphla > Solenodontidae > Solenodon > Solenodon paradoxus. The sequence continues at coordinate 23,773 of RJWH01004014.1, read as the reverse complement.
AAGAAATAAATCAACCCAACACTCAGTGATATATAGCAATAATTATCTTGTTTTGCTCTTAATTTTGCATATCAGTAACTGAAACAAAACAAGTCTTAAGCATCTTTGCTCATTAACAATTGGCTCAATACGTGGCTCAAATGGTGAAGGAGAGTTGAGATGAAGTCATAAATCTGGGACTCCAGTTATTGTTGTCTGCTGATTCCTCAATCATTATGTCCTATTCCCATTCATGTCTGCCAGAACTGAATAACCAGGAAGGTTTCTTCACTCATTTCTGGTGTCTGGATTGGGATAATTATGACAAAAAGAACATGAAATTATCTCTGTTCATGCAGCCTCTCATGGGGTTGACTTGAACTATTTTACAGTTTTGTGGTTACAGTTAAGATGGTCTTCTGTGTCAGTTGACTTATTTCAAAGAATCATTGCAAGATCTTAGGTGAGAAGCTGCAAAATTTCTTGTGACATAGATCCAGAAATCCAGAATATCACTTCTGCCACATGTTATTAGTGAAAGCAAGTCACTAGAACCAGCCAAAATCCAAGGGTAGAGAAATTCAACTCAACTACTCAATGGGAGGAGAAGCAAAGAATTTGTGACCATCTTTAATCATCCACACTCCCATTCAGAACTATGAGCATATTGAAGACTAGAACAAAATCTTTAGGTAAAAAATGAGCCAGAAGATTGTAAGCTTTGAATTAAGAAGCACTAATGGACTATAATCACAGCAGCCAGACAGAGCAAGGAGAAAACAAATGGAAAATACCATATTAGAACTGAGAAAATGTGTCTCTGAGGATATGTTGGAAGAAATGGTACCTGGGAGAATTGCATGCACAAACGCACAGTAGATATCCCCTGGAGAACCCCTGAGTAGTTAAGAATTTGAAATAGATCTTAATATCTACACATAAGGAAGGATACAGTGAAACAATAACCTATTATATTGTTATTGTGACTCCGTTTCATACACATACACAAACAAGCACACACACAACATACACATACACTCACATAGAGGGATGTTCAAAGGAAGCATCTGCTACTATAATAAGACATACAGTGATTATGTAGCTTCACTGCAGAATGATGTTCACATTGTGAGCCGTTTAACCCCTCCATGAGGAACATATCATTCAAAATTGATGGGCCCTATGTTTTGCGATCAATGTATATTAAATGTACTAAGGAAATAAAAAATTGATGCATGTTTTGACATAATTTATGTGCTGGAAGAGAAATATTTCAATAGCTATTGCTGAAATAATAAGTAGCTCAGGGTGAAGCAAATGAAACCGCACTATGAATGCCACGGTACAGCAAACAAAGGGAAGGGTTTGGAAAACAGACATCTGAAGTCTAGAAGAGGTACACAAAGCCAGCGAGAATTAATTTATTACCTTCACCAGTAAAACATAAATCTTTAGGTTGTGCCCTCATGGCTCAGATGGCTTTATATGGTGCACAAACTATATAAAGCCCAAGGATCTGGGTTTGAATGGAGAGGGGACCAAAATAAACAACAAACTGAAAAAAAAAAAATGCTTCTTCCAGTGCATCCTGGTGGAGTAGTGGTTAAGTGGATCACCACTGAAGAAGCACAAGGCCACATACCCCTGGGTGCAAGTCTCAATTCTGCGGGGGAAGCAGCCAGTGAGAATAACTGAATGAAAATAAAATAAAAATGCTTCTTCCTCCTCTTCCTTCCTTCCCTTGCCTTCCTTCATTCCTCCCTCCCTCCCTTCCTTCATTCCTTCCTCCATCCCTTCCTCCCTTCCTTCCTTCTTTCCTTCCTTCCTTCCTTCCTTCATACTTTCCTTCCTTTATTCCCTGCTTCCTTCCTTTCCTCCTACCCTGTTTCCTTCCCTTGGCCACCATCCTTCCTTCCCCTCTTCCTCCTTTCTCTCCTTAAAAATTTTTTTCTTTAAATCTCTCCTTAAGTAGAAGTTGTGTGTGTGTGTGTGTGTGTGTGTGTGTGTGTGTGCGCGCACGCGCGTGAATATCCTATCATCAAGGGCTATCTACCTGCTAGCCTGGTCCTTCCTTGCCTCGTCCCTTGGAGAATGCCAACTTCCCTGACTGTCTTATTTTCTTCTCTCCATTTCATCTCTAAAGAAGATTCTAGAAGCTGTTGGTACCTACAGATGTCCACCTCTAATGAACTGGATCTCTGAAGCATGTTATCATCACCCAAGTTGTGTATGACAATGAATTACGTAAAGTGTACAGTTACATATGTAAAGATTAGAATTCCTTTTCTGGAATATGACTGGTGAGATTATAAATCTGACTCAGGTAACAGAGGTGACTAAGGGGCAGACCATGTAAAATTCAAGGGTTGGAGATTCTGGACTGGGTGTGATAGACAAACAACAACAAAAAATAACCATAAGAAAAAAATCATGAAGACTTGATTTCTTCCCATCCTTAAATGGTTTGCTAGTAAAAGATATAGTATGTCTTCTTAAATAAATACTTCTTGTCAGGAAATACACTAAGGACTAAAATATTTTTCTTTTATTTATAGGTGTTCCAAACTCTGACGACTAATATTACTGGAGCTCTCAATCCTTAGAAAAACAATGGCATTATTGTCTCCATTCTTTATAATTGTAAGAGGAATATTGTTTGTCCAAGAACCATTCTTTAATGGAAATATGTGCCAAAAGATACTCTGAAGAATACTGTTGTGTCCCCTGTAGCTCTGGCTGCTAAGGTGCAGGCTATCATGTGGTTTCAAGACCCCAGGTTAGAAAAGAGAAAACAGGTTGTACCCTGGTGGCCCAGCTGTGTAGTACACCTGGGAGCAGTCCCACCTGCATCCCAAAGTCCCCAGTTCAAGACATGGGACCTGAGAGAAACAACCAATGTGAACAACTAAATAAAAATAAATGAGCTGTTCCTCCCCTCTCTTCCTAACTACTCTCCTTCCTGCCTGCACCTTTCCTTTAACAAACGAAAAAGAAAAAAATATGATTGTATGTGTAAATTAAAGGTTTTGCTGGTCAAATACATTTGGGAAACACGAAATTAAGCTGAGTTAAACAGTACTACTGAAAACTTTTTATTTAATTTTTTGCTGTTGACATGATCAGGAATCCAAATCCACAGGCTTTACATGGCCTGTACCTTAGCCGCCTGAGCCTCAGGGGTGCACCTCAAAATTTTCCTATGGAAGATTGATGAATCTTCAAATGGGGTATATTCTATATGGCCTTTCCAAAGTTGACTGATTTTTATTATAAGCTACATAAAAGATTGTAGATTCAATTTTTTTCTGACTATATTTTGAGACTTGCTGATATAGAAATAGCTAGATAAATCAAAATGGAAAAATTCCTAGCCAAATTTATCCATAAATCAGAACATACTTGTGCTTTTTAATGGAGGTCAGTTGCCTCCAAAGGAACACAGGCCCCGTACCCCTGGGTTTGAGTCCTGATTCCGGGGCAGAAAAAACTGTGTGAAGAACTAAATAGAAATAAAATAATTCCTTCTCTCTCTTCCTGCCTGCCTGTAGCTTTTCTTAAAAATATCAGAACCTATTAATGTCATTGAATGATGAATTCAGAAAAATTTTATTTTTATTTTTTCTAAGTAAAGGTAATTATTCTTTGATAGTTATTCTTTTTTTACTCCCAGTATTTATTTAAAAAATAGGAAGGCAAGCAGAAATAAAGGTAGGTAGGTAGGTAGGAAGGGAGCAGGGGAAGAAGCATTGTATTCATTTAGTTCTGCATTTCAATTGTTTTCCCCAGCCCAGTTTGTGAACCTGGGTCCTTGGGCTGTCTGTGGACTGCATCCCAGTTACACACTTAACACATGAGCCACTGGGGCATGTATTTATTTTAAGAAGTATCTTCATTGTTGTTCATCTTGGTTTTCACCCTGGCCCTGGGTCTCTAACCCAGGTACTAGGACTATATGTGGTCATCACACCTGTGTCTCAGCCACATGAGCCACAGGGCACATGTACTCTCATAATTTGAATGTCTCAAGTTGTTCACAGAAAGTGACTTCTTATATTTCATCTTTACTCTACGTTCACTTTTACCCACAAAATAGAGTAAAATAGGAGATCTCTAAATTTGTAAGTGAATTTTCTATTTCCTAAAAGAACTTCCTAGTGTTTTATTTTATTAATTCTTATGAGAAGTTTGCCCCATAATTCTTACCAGTAAAGTAATGACAGGTCCCTATTAACTTTTTCATATTAGGGAAAAGATGATGTCATCTTCTAACTCTTAATTTTAAAAAGAAATACTCAAAAGCAAATGAAAGAAAGAAGGAAGACATAAAAGAAAGGCAAGGAAGGAGGAGAAAAAGAAGGTAGAGGAGGCTGGGGAAGAGTGTATCAGATTGCTTTCAAAATAGCCCCCAGAAGTCCTCTAATCCCTGTTTTGCAATATGACTTTATGACTCCTATCAAGAGGTGAGTTTATTTCTCCATCCCTTGAATCTAGTCTTGGCCATGACATTTTTTTGTTCAATAGACCATTAAATGTGATGCAAGTAGAGACTTAAAAAATACTTGTGCATTGGTGCTTATCCTGTCTTGCAACTTTTAGAATCCTGAGTCTACTATGTGAAGAATCCTTGACTAGGTTTTTAGAAGACAGAATCCACATGGAACAGAGATGAGTCAAATTTCTAGATTTGTTTTTACTAATAATGTATAAATTTCCAGAAATAGTCAGTGAAGATTAGCTTAGTAATACCAATCTTATCCCACGTATCTTTCCCAACAAACTTGAAAAGACTTGAAGGATGTGAAGTTGAGATTTCATAAAAGGAAAATGAGCATTCAAAGAAAAGTGATGGTATAGGAGAGCTTTAAAGCAGTAAATTGATCCTTGGGAAATTAAAGAAAGTCATGGAACAAAGTGAGCAGGATAATGAAGGGAATAAGATGGAGTAGAAGAGGGAGTCATGGATATGCAAGACACAGAAAATGTATGACTTTGTGATCTTGCCAGAACAAGATTGGGGGCAGGGAGCTTGATTTTTTTTTCTGTTAAGCTCAAAAAAAAATTTTTTTTAACTAATATGAAGCACTGATAACTTATGGGGAAACCAATTGGAGAAAAACAACATAACTTTATTGGAGGGCCATTTGACTATACTAATTCAAAAAAGATTTCTTCATGCTCTTTGACTCAGAAATTCTGCATTAAGGAAATCATGACAATTATGCGAAAACACTTCTTTTAAAACATATTTGCCTCACTTTTTTTTTATAATAGTGACAAATGAAGGCAATGAAAATGGCTAATACTGTAGTAGTTGATTAAGACAATTTACAATATATTGTAGACTATTATGGAGCCATTAAAATTAACATAGAAAAATGTACATACTATAACATGGAAAGGGTTTGTTACAAAGTAGTATATTTAATATAATCTTAATGATATTTACATGTTACATCAAAATTGCAGAGAAATAAATGATGAGGAAAATATAGGGCCAGATGTTAACAATGGTTATATTTGCAGATAGAATTACAAGTGGAAAATTATTTGGGGAAAAATTCTTCATACCACAAAGGCCTCAAATTTTATACTCAATATTCTACTGCATTTCTGTGTCAGAAGTATTATATAGAGACTATTTATAAATATGGTCTCTTGCATGTAAAATCAGAGTAGAAAATTGCCATAATGTAGGGATTATTTAAGGTATACATTTGGCTCTATAAAACAGAATAAACTGAAATGATTACAGAAAAATATGCTTGCCAAAACAAGTTGAACCTGAGTCTAGACCTATAAAATTGCTGAAATAAAAAGAACTACATAACTGGGTTAAAATTCTGTCAGATAAGGAGATTTAGCATGGTACAGACAGATGGAGATGAGAGACAGGAGTTTCATCCTACACTAGGGTCCAGTAGCCACACCTGATATTCTCGGTTTCAATCTAACACATCATACATAAATCCAATCCAATTAAAAATATTTTAAAAGTTCAAGCATCTTAACATTCCCATTCCTATAAAGTAGAGTTTTTTCACATACTTTCCTCACAATTCCATAAGAACTTCCTTCAAGGTAGGTTCATCTGCTTAAGAATCCTCCAAAATTGTGTGTGTGTCAATGGGAACTTTTCTCAATATCTTTGAGGTTCTTCGTAGGCTAGACACCAAGCAAGTTAGCTCCCCTCTGTAGCCCAGGTGACTAAGGTGCAGGCTTATAAAATTCACAGTCCTGGGTTCAAGACCCAGGATTGGGGGTAAAAAATAAAGTAAGAAAAATAAAATTAAAATTAGAAAAATAAATTAATATTAGACACAATTAGTAAGAGAAAAGTTTGTTTACTAACATATATATGAAGAATTTACATAGTGGTAAATTTTGAAGTAATTGAGAAAGACAAAAGCTTTGGGTAAGAAAGTTCTCAAAAACACAGATTTCTAACAATGCTTAAAAGGTCTGTTTCTCTCAGCTTTCCAGGCCCTGGACAAATGCTTATAATTTTTTAAGTGCCCATAAATAAGAGAAAGTTCCAAAAGAAAATCAAGAGGCAAAGAAATATTTCCATTTATGGATATAAAAACTATAGTATATTAAATCTGAATGCTTGAAAAGTCGATAAAAGTGACAAATCGCAATTCTCAAAAATGGTCCATTATCTTCTATCCTTTGGGCTCATCTACAATGTGACATTGACACTCTTTGTATTATGAAATGAGATCCGCTTTTCCTCCCCCTTAGTCTGGAATGACTTGTGACTCACTTGGAACCTTAGTAACGTTCTATTTAGAATGCCATGGAAGGGATGCTGCCTGGCTTTCAAGGCTAAATCAAAAAGGGCACTGTAACTTCTGACCTTCTCATTGGAATACTCATCCCTGAAGGTTGCAAGGTATTCCTGGGTTGTAGAACACATCTCAAAAGGACAGAGAAAGGATGTACAATTGCAAAGGGAAGACAGGAGTCTATGATCAGATTTGAGCTGTAAAGAACAGTCAATTCTTTTGGCAGCTTTGAGTTTTTTTGGACTAGAACTTAAGGGACTGGGTTGTACTAGGGACATGGCTTAAGCTAATGGAAGACACATAGAATTAAATCAAGCTGGGAATATGAGGACTGGGCAGAGTCATTTGTACTGGAAGTGTTTACTGTTCTTACTTGTTAGACAAAACCGATAACCAGAGCAAATTTTTTTACATAATTAATGAAGGGCTGCAGAAACAAAAACTTAAAACACATGACAAACTCATTAAGACTGGGTAGTAGGGGAAAATCTTGAAGGACCTTGAGAGATTATTAATGAAAGCTCAAAGAGTCTGGAGGAAGCTGTCATGAGTGAAAAGGCAGCCCCTAATAGCAAAGTTATTGTAGCCCACTAAGAGTATGACTAATGAGCTTTGTTTTGTCCCCCATGCCCTTCTCTTATGGGTTAATGTTCTACTGTTTTCTATTTACCCTTGCCAAGTCTTGCTAAGTCTCAAAAGCAGCTTATAGGTCAGACTGACTCAAGTTGGTGCATGGATGTCTGGAGAAACGAGGAACTGACCAAGGCGACCCCTCACATACTGTGTGTCAGCATCTCCTTGATTTGGGGTCTGAGTTATGCTGCTGATACTGAAGTTGGAGATGACCAGGTGGCCCCTTGTTGGTAGGACACTCTCTTATCACACAGCTCCCAAGCTTTAATGTGAGAGTTTGTTCTCCCTTGTCTCTAATTTCTGCAGAAAATAAATTAACACTTCCTTTTCTCCCAAATCTTGCATTTGGTTTTCGTTCACACTGCTGCAAAAAGACCAGGGGTTCAGTAACACGAGGACTTAGAGATGAGAGGAGGAAAATATTGAAAGCTAGAGCAAAGAAGGTTGTTGCTATGGGGTAGAAATTGTGCAGCATACTCTTGCCTGAAATGATGTGGAAAGTAGAAAATGTATCAAATGTATTCAATGATCTAGCTAAAATGTTTTCCAGGCAGAATACTGAAAATGCCATTATCCTTCTTTTGACTGCCAATCAGGTCCAGATAGCAAAAAGTTAACTTAAAATGGAACTGCTCATATTTTGAGGAAATATAAATGATCTGGGGCTTGCTAGAATCAAAAATAAAATTATTTCTCATTTCCAACTTTCCAAATAGCAGATGAACCTCAAAATATAGTGCCAGATGTCCTTCTGTTTCCTTTTCATATAATAATACCTTTGCAATATTCTTTAAAAGATAAAAGGAAAATAATTTGATGCTTTCTCCAGCATTATTGATCAAAATTATGTTTAATAAGTCATATTTTATCTAGGTATTACCGAGAATGAACTCATTCACCTATAATTTTATATGTGGAATATTTAAAATAATTTCCAAGAATTGCTTCTGGTTCCATACACTCCACAGCTTGCTTCTCTTTCACTGTCCATCCAAGCATCAGTGCCACACCCAAGAGCAATCATTTGTATTGTGATTCAAGTTCAGCTCCTGCACCTGTGGTAAAAGAAGGCTCAATGAGTTGGCACAGGGGACAGACAATGTCTGAGATCCTTTTCTACATCTGGGTGATGAGTCATCACCATGGAATTGACTACAAACCATGTAAATATGTCCCACTAAACACAACTTAAATGGAACCCTGATTCTTCTCCCCTTTTGCCAAATTCAAAAAATGCAGACAACCAGCATGAGAAGTTGGTGTGGACAGAGACAGTGGATTCTTTTTTTGATGTGATATTTTTTTCATATGTATCCCTTTTAATAAAAATAATACCCTCTCTGACTGCTCTTCTCCTGCAAAGGGAAGGGGTGAAGAGGCTGGCACTGTACACCACTAGGCATCCTGATAAGTCCTACCACCAGGGTTCCTCTCTACCTCTGCTTGCCAACAGACTCTGACCCCCAGAGAAATGTTCAAAGCATAAGTGCTCTGGGGTTTCCCCTTAACCTTCCCTAGACCTACCCCCTGTGCAAAAGTTAGGGAACACCTGGACAGGCCCCTTGCTTTTTCTCATTCGTGGAATTCCTTGTTCACATTAGAAAATGATTTGGGGACAGAGACTGAAGTCTCTACTGGCCAAGAGAAAAGAAGGAAAGGACAGGAATGGGGGACAGCACCAAAAAGGATGGAGATGTGGTCTCCTCATTGTTGCCTATCACCTCGGAATGAATCCTCCGCAATAGTTTTTGGCTACAGCACACAGGGGTCACTCAGCATGTTGGCCTTCCAGGCCCAGGGGTTCTAGGAGAGACATTATAAAGAGAGAGTAATGATAACAATATGTTTATCTTTTTGAGTAACTACCACACTATTTACAAAGTGATTGACCACTTTGCATTACCTCAAGCAATGTAGAGGACTTGCCGTGTCTTAACATACTTGTCAGTATTTGGTATTTTCAGTTATTTTTATTATGATGTATTCATTCTAATAGATACATAGGGATATCTCTTTACCATTTAAATTTCCCTCTCCCTAATGATGAATAATATTGAGTATGTTTACGTGGACTTTTGTTGGCTCTTCTTCTCATTCACCATCGTATTTCTTCTTTGATGAAGGATCTAAATCTTTCACTTTTTAAATTGCTTTTTTATTATTCAGTTGTGGACATTCTTTAGATAGTCTATACATAATTCCTTTATCCAAATATGTGTTTTATTCCAGAACTGTGACTCATCCTTTCAATTTCTTAATCAGTGACCTTCAAAAAGCAGTTTTTTTAATTCAGATAGTTCAATTAATTGATTTTATTTCTTTCAAGGTTTAGAATTTTATGCCCTAAGAAATTTTGACCAACAAGTTTACAAAGCTTTGTTCCTTTATTTTCCCTTAACTAGCATGTGCTATGATTCTTATTTTTGCATATAGATGACCAGTAGTTTCTATCTTCTACATCAAAAAGACTGTTCTTGCTCCACAAATTCTCTTATTCAATGGATTTTCTATTCTGTCCCATTGATCTCTTTTCTAAATACCATACTATTTTGGTTACAGTAGATTTACAAGAAGTCTTGAACTCAAGTACTGTGATTCCTCCAACTTTGTCCTTCATTTTCAAAATGGTGTCATATGCATTCTATAATCAGCTTATGAATTTATACAAAAAATTCTGCTGAGATTTTGAATGGAATTTATCTATAGTTGAATTTGGGTTAAATTGGAATCTTAATAATACTGAGTCTTCCAATCCATGAACATGGAATATTCCTCTATTGTAGGTATTGCTTGACTTCTTTAACAAAAGTTTTCAAAATTATGCATATAAATGTTGCACATTTGTTAATTCATCCCTAAATATTTCATGCTTTTGATGCTGTGGTAAATGATATTAGTGGGTTGAACATATATTGATACATTAACCCCTAGTACCTCTGAATGTGAATTAATGTGGAAATAGGGTCATTGCAGATGTAATTAGCTAAAATAAGAACTCATACTAGAGTAGGGTGGATTCCTAATCCAATTCTTAAAAGTAAAGGAGAAACACAGAAAAGAGATCATAATAAGACTCCAAAACATATGGAGAAGGCAACCACTATCAGGAAAACATAGGATAGTGTTGGCGTTATGCTACCACAAGATAGAGAATGCTAGGTGAGCACTGGTGGAGGAGTGGTTAAGTCCATTGCTTCTCGCTGAGTGCAGTCTACATACATTGAAACAAGGAACCAGAGAAACTTCATTATTTGCTGGGCTATTATTGTAACCACTTGTTTAGGGTGGGACCTCTACTCTTATAACCACTTATGTTTAGGGAGGGACCTCTGTTCTTGTAACCACTTAGGTTTAGGGTGTGACCTCTACTCTTGCAACCACTTATGCGTAGGGTGGGACCTCTACTTATGTGATCACTTACAAAACAACACTAAGTTATAAATACCTGCACTATCTAGGTTCAGGACCCTATGATTTGAGTCTGTTTTGCTCCTTAGGTGCAGCTAATAAACTCCTCCTAAATTCTCTTTAACTCTGGTATGTCTCTCTGATCTTGTTGGTTACTTTGGAAGAACATGAGAGGACCTGGCTTCACATCCTAGGGCCCAGGGACACAACAAATAAAAATTGATAAAAGAATTTCTTCTTTTTCTCTCCTCCTTCCTGCTTGCCTATCAACCTTCATTACTGTTTGTATTTTTTCTTTGGGGAAAAAAAAAAAGACAAATAATGCCTAGGGTTACTGGAAGCTGGAATTGTAGAAGGATTATTTCCTAGATCATAGAGAGCATGGTTCTGCTAATGTCTTGATTTCAGACTTTTAATCTCCAGAACTATAATAGGATAACTTTCTGTAATTTTTAAGTCAGCTTGTGAAGCTTTGTGACAGCAGTCCTAAAAAACTAATACAGCACAGTTTTATTTTATGTTGGTTTCCAGTTATCATTGTGAGTATAGAGAAATACAATTGATTTTGCTCTATTTACCAGTAACCTTACAGAACTCACTTATTTTAGTAAATATTCTGTTGACAGAATTTTTATACATAGGTTGTATTTAAATAGTGGGTTAGTTTGTCCTTTACAACATGGTTCTGTCACTATTATTGCACCAAGAGCTCCAGTACAATTTGAATAGGTTTGGTGAGAGCTGATATCCTTTCCCCTGATCTTAAGATGAAAATATGTGGACTCTCATCTTTAAGTCTGACATTCACAGAGGACATTTATGAAATTGTAGAAATTCCCCCTATTCCTAATTTTTTTACAGTCAATGCTAAATTCTGTCAAATCTGTTTCTGCATCTATTATAATAATTGTAGTCCTTTCTGACAGTGGATTAAATTGGTTTTTCAAATATTGAACCAGATGCACCCTGGTGATGTAGTGGATAAGTCCTCTGCTTCCGACACAAGCCATGTACGTTGCGGGGACACCGGGTTTCTGACGGGTAGTGGGGAGAGGTAGGGAATAACTGAGATGCACAACTGAGTAACATAAATGCTTCCTACTCCTCTCTCTCCCCACCTACTTTGCCTTCATTTCTGTCTGTACCCTTTCATATATAGATAGATAGATAGATATAGATAGATATATTTGTGTGTGTGCATATATATGTATATATATGTGTATATATATGTATGTGTTATATATATATATATATATATATATAGTATTTTTATGTAAGCCCCATTTACCGAATGTATCTCCTGCTGGATTCAATAGGTTAATATTTTGTTAAGGATTATATGTCTATGTTCATGAATAATAATCATCCATAGTGTTTATTTGTTTAGTAATTCATTGTATGCTTTTGTATGAGGGTAATGATAATGCAAAATAAAATTAAAATTTCAAAAGTGAAATTAAAGTTCTAGTCACAATCTACATCCACCATACTCTTTGAAAGTGAGTTGCAGATAGTATGACAAATTACCCCTAAAAGCTTGGGCATTGCCTTAGTCCAAGTCCTTTGCAAAAGAACAGTACTGAGTGATAGGGCAGGAGCTCCCAGGAAGATAGTAATGTCATTTTGTAAAAAACCCCTTCTAAAAACTTCATTGTATAATATTTGAACAAGATTCTCAACAAACCCTTGTCTCAGTCTTTCTTGATAATATCCTTAAATCCTAATCATGTTGTTTTGACAAATGTCTTATAGTAACCTTTTTTCTTTATTTCTATTATTTTTACTTTTACACATTAAACTCACATGTAAAGGTTCCCCATTGCTCATATATAAGTAATATTTTAATGGATTTCTTAGCAGCCTCTTTGTCTCAGCTGTCCGAGATAACATCTTGTGATTCTTAGTAAATTGTAACAACACTGTGCCCTAAATCTTGCTGACCTAGAGCAACTGAAACCCACCCTGCCTCCTACATTCCTTAGATAATCACATACCTGCAACTTGCTCCACCACTATGTACCAGCAATAGAAAATCAATTACCGCTTCCCAGGGGTTGGTGTATTTCCTTCGTGCATCAGCCCACTGTGAGATTTTAATAAATATTTTGGATACTCAGAGTGTTTCTGGGTTGTTCTTCCCATGCTGTCCAGACCAGAAAGTGCCCCCAAACTTCTGGGGGACCTAACACTGAGGAGCACTCCTGTGACTCAAGTAGCTAAGGCATAGTCCACTTAAAGTCTATAAACATGGATTTGAGACCCTAGGACAGGGGTTAAAAAAATAAAGCAGACCCTGAGGCAAGACTCGGATTGCTGGTAACATTGGCACATTAAAATGCAGAATAAAAGGGCAGTGGGATAACAATCAATGCAGTGTAGCACAATGTCAACCATCACTGCAAAACAAGACACAAAAAACCCAACAGCTTGTTTAGCAGCCATCGTTTATGGAGCATGGGAAACCAGTGAGTTTACAGGAAGAAAGTATATATCAGCATGTCCATAGAGAGGTAGAAGTATCTACATATACAAACAAAAAGCATTGGTGGGATCCCCCTCTCCCTGTGAGAGAAATTTGAACAAGCAGAAGTCAAGACAAATTTTGCCTAATTCTGTGAAAATACCATGAAGTACCCCTTTTCCTATCTGCTAGAGAAAAGACAGAAGAAAGCTTTTTTAATACCTCTTAAATCTCCTGTAACACTAACATTTTATATCACCCCTCTCAGGGACAAGAGCCTGAACACAAGTCTCTTGTGTAACAAGTAGATGGAAACGAGATCCACTTATTCAAGGACTATTGTTATCAAAAGCCCACCGAAAACCATGATAGTGGGCAATCTGCACAAGGCAATCTGTCTGACTGTACCACATTCACATACTTAATTAGCTAATGAATTGTTCAGTTCCATGATTTCAAGAATTATTTTATTCTTGTTATTGTTGCAATGTTTTCTCCAAGGCAAGATCAGAGACACAGATCAGAGGTTAGTTTGAGAGGAGTTTATTAGCCAGCGGCTGTAAGGGGGGAAGCATCAACCAAATCAAGCAGCCCTTAACCCAAATAGCACAAGGTATTTATAACCTACTAGTTTTTCCAGGTGTCCCAGGGTATGTGCATAAGCGGTTTAACAAGCTATTATCATAAGCGGTTTACAGAAGTAGAGGTCACACCCTAAATGTCTTAAATTATCTTGTTTGACATTTAACTTCTTCCTGGATCTCAGCGGATTCACAGAAACCCCTCCAGCCAAGGTTTCACTGGGCGGGTCTAAGGTTTCTGTTTCACCGCCAGAGGATTATCTAGAAAGCCGGATCCTCGGGGCTTTGTGGTTTACAGACTAACCCAGCAAAAATGAAGTTTTTCTAGTGCCTTGTTTCATTATCACTACTTCTCTTCCTTTGTTTCCCACTGGTTGATGTTTATGCTTAGCAACAGGATATGTTCTGAGACATGTGTCTGTTAGGTGATTTTATCAGCATTTAAATGTCATAGAGTATAATTACACAAACTGAAATGGTATAGACTACTGCATACCTAAGCAATATAGTGAAGGTTATTGAGACTACAAAAAGTCGACTAGCCAGGGCTTTATTGAGTTTGCGCACCTGGGCGAGGTTCTCTGGTCCACCGAACAGGGTGGGGGGTGGGGGGGGTGGCAGGGAAGTCGCGCCCAAGCAAAAGGAAGCGCGCTCTTAAGCAGAAATTTCGCAGGCTTTATGCGTGGCAATTGGGGATTGGTTCTGTAACTCCAGGTGTCAGCTTTTCATTGGTGACTGGCCCAGACCGGGGTTGCCATGTGAATGTCCGCCTTGGCCCGGGTCTCTGTTTCAGTTCCTTGGTCTGATGTCAGCCACCTTTTCCCAGGCATGGCCTCCATTTTGTCCTTCTGAGCCACCATTTTGTCCTTCTGGGCCAGCCTAACAGTGTGTATCTCAAGTTAAAAAACAGTTTTTAAATGGAAATTATAGCTAAAACACCACAACCTTTAACAGCAAACTTTTATTTCTCACAGTTATGGAGGCTAAGAGGTCTAAGATTATGGTGTCAGCAGATCCAGTGTCTAGTGAGAACCACTTCTTAGTTCATAGATGTCTGTGTTCTTACTGTGTCTTTGCATGACAGAAAGGACAAGGGAGCTTTCTGGGTCCTTTTATAAGGGCACTATTTTCATTCACAAGGGCTCCACCCTCATGGCCCAATCATTTCCCAAGACTCCTATCTCCTAACACCATTACACTGGAGATTAAATTTCAGCATATGTATTTTGGGAGGACAAAAACATTACATCTACAATAGTCTATTTCATCAGACTAGAAAGACATTTCCCAATATGCACAGCAGTCTTTTGGTTGTATCACATCAGCTACATTTGGCTACAAGGTCAAAAAACTTAGGATACACCTTTTGGCACAGGTGACTGAGATGTAAAAATGTAAAGACTCAAGCTTCAGATGAACAAAGATAGTATCTGGTTTTCCTGTCTCTGTGGTAGAGAATGACATGCTTTGTCTCTGCCACAAAATTGCAGTAGAAATAAACCCTAAACTTGTGTTTTATTTCTGGGATACACATACAAGAGGAGGCAAACACTGTCGTTTTTCTCTGTAGTCTTAGTTTTAAACTCTACCAGAATTTAAACTTCCATTTTCTTTGGAAATATAGTTTATTTTACATTTCACTAAAAGGAAGAAAATACAATTGTAGGCAAGTTTGATCAGTTGGACAAAGAGTCTGGGTTCAACTCCTTGTATTTCTGTCATATCATGGTACTACTACTCTTTGAATTTCTGTGGCAAAATTAAAACACTGTGTTTTTTAATTAAAACTTTTTTTAAAAAAATCATAAAACAGTAAACAAAAAAGCATAAAGAGAGAGGAAGAGTAGACTATTGTGATAACACTCTAGAGTGTCCCATAATTTATCCAGATCACAAAATGTAATGTTAATAATTTTAGAAAAGATATAGGGACAGAAAATGGTGATCAAAATGGTCATATATTAACACTAATATTCTTTTATCATAAGCGCACCTGGTGGAGCAGCAGTTAGGTCAATTGCCTCTGGTGGGATTAGTTATATATCCCTGAGTTCCAGTCCCAGGCCCCAGGGTAGCAAGCTGTGTGAACAACAAAATAAAGATAAAAATACTTTATTAGAGACTAGGACATAAGACCAGAAACCATAACATTTCTTAGAAGATAACATAGGAAAGACTCTCCATGACATCAGTCATAGTCTTTGAGGACTTAACTCCAACCTCAAGGGAAATAAAAAGAAAAATAAACAACTGGGACTACATCAAACTAAGGAGCTTCTTCACAGCAAAAGAAAACATCACCAAAACCAGAAGAAAACCTACTAACAGGGAGAAGATATTTGCATTCAGTATTTCCAACAAAGGCTTAATAGCTAAAATACGCAAAGAACTCATAAAACTCAACTACAGAACAGACAATCAATCAAAAAATGGGAGGAGGAATTGGAGAGACACTTTTCTGAAGATGATATGCACATGGCCAACAGGCACATAAAGTCATGTACTCGCTGGCCATCAGGGAAATGCAAGTTAAAACAACACTGACATATCACTCTATATCTGAAGCACTGGTTATTATTCAAAAGTCTGGAAACAACAAATGTTCATGAGGATGTGGAGAAAAGGGAACCATTTTGCACTGCTGGTGGGAATGAAAATTGGTACAACCTCTATGGAAAACAGTTTGGAGATTCCTCAAAAACTGAAGATGGAAATCTCATGTGATCCCATCATTCCACTTCTGGGCATCTACCCAAAAGAAACAAAAGCACCCATCTGCAGACATGTATGTATCCCCATGTTTGTTGCAGGCCTATTCACAATAGCTAAGAACTGGAAATTACCTAAGTGCCCAACGTCAGATGAATGGATCAAGAAGATGTGGTCCATATACACAATGGAATACTACACAGCCCTTAGAAGACATGAAACCCTGTCATGTGAATCAACATGGATGGAACTAGAGGGGGTTATGCTAAGTGAAACAAGTCAAAAGAAGAAAGATAGATACCAGATGACCTCACTCATAGGTGGAATGTGAATAGACTGCAAAGCAACAGATGAAACAAAACCAGTCCTTGAACGTTTGCAACAGAACAGCTGTTACCAATAGGGAATGGGGTGACAGGGCAAATGGTGGTGGAGCCCACCAGACAATGGGGAAGAACACTTGGTAATTTGGTGGAGGGCATGGTATGCTGACATATATCTGAGAAATAGGGAACCTATACATAAGAAATTATTTTAATGTATAGAATAATTACTGCATTAAAAAATTAAAAAATATATACTTCTTCCTGCCTGTCAACTCACCTTCATTCCTGCCTATACCTTTCCTTTAAAAAAATTCATTTATGGTTAATGACAATAAATGTAAAAATACATTTTAAGTAATGAAATAAAAATACCTGTCATAAGCTATTCTTTCTTTTTCCCACTTTCATGAATTAATTATACAAAAGAGTTACCAGAGACTTGTACTTACTATGTCCATTTTCATTAACCTCTTTCTTCTTTCTGTCTGCAGTGTGACTTTATTCGATATTTAAATTCACGCATGACATCATATATGCCAAAATTGATTCCAGAAGGAATAAAAATGAATGTATAGAATGTCTTATAAAGAAAAGTATTTTCAAAAGTATTTTTCCTGGTGCATTAATAAATAAACAATGAAACGAAATAGAAACTACAGAAATAGATCCAGGTTCATATGAGAATTTAGTATAAGATAAAGGCAGCATATCAAAATAGCAGGAAAAATGTGATTTGTTATAAAAAAAGTTTTGGAAAATTGTGAAGCCATCTGGGAAAAAACTAGCTCCACTTTCTACTTCATTCTTTTTTGCCAAAATGAACCACGTGAATCAAAAATTTAAATGTAAAACTGAAATCTTAAAAGTAGTAAGAAAACATAATTTGATCTTGGTATCAGTCTAAACAAAATACAAATCTCAGGCACTATAAAGGAAAATTGGTAACTGAACTGCATAAACATTTAAATTTTCATATTTCTGGGTGTTTTGTGAAGTGTTTCTTCATAATATTTAACACAATTTTAGTTATATGTTATTATATGGCTCTTTGCTTAATATTTGTCTCACTCACAAGCCTTCGGCTTTTTTCACTATGGTGACATCAGAGCAACTGGCATACTGCTTGACATATTGCCGATAATAAATATTTGTCAAATTATTTTCATCGCTTGCTCTTCATGGGGTTGTTGAGGGAGGGGCTGCTCCCCAGGATTGCAAGTTTGACTGAAGACATGATCCCTGTTGTTGGAGTGGGCTCAGGGCACCAATGTGTCATGCTATGTTGTGGTGTCAGTTCAGAAAGAATTAAACAGAGACTCTTTGTAACAGTACATGGCAAGTTTTCTAATAGAAGAACAGAGAGACAGAGAAGATCTCTGTAGGTAATAAGGATGCAATTTCTCCAAGCTAGGGATCAGTCTTATACCCAGAGAATGGAATTTTCCACTTTTTGATTTAGTTATCGTGCTCCTGTTGTTATGCCTTGATAAGAAAATGTATTTTTTTTAGCTTATCTTTTTCATGCTTCAGTTTAGATGATGCTAGCTTATCCTTAGCACTCCTGTGGTTTGGGTAGTTAGCTAACATCCTGCTCACTTGCACATCTCATTTATTTTTACTTGCTTCCTGTTCCTGAAGTCCCCTCATTGTTCCCTTTGTGTCCTTTATCCTTGACAGGACAGAAGTTTGCAAGTGTCATATTCATACAACCTGTAGAAAAAGAACACACCAGGCAAGGCTGGTCCTTGGGAATTTATTGAACAACCATGTGCTTAGGAGGCAGACTTTGTAGACTTAAGACAGTGGGTTATCCCTGGTTCCTGTGGGAGAAAATGATGGGCTTGTTTGAATAGTTACACTTGCTAGTAAAGAACTGAAGCCACCCCTCAGGGATAAGAAGTACACCTCACTTTTTTGATAAGGAGATTTTTTGAATAGAGGACCTGACCCTTGAGGGCAGAACAGAATGGAGGAACTTGTAGTTAGTCCATTGAGGGCTCTCCTTATTTCACCAGATTTCAAAGCAACATAAATAATTCAGACCTTAATTTATTATTTTAATCCACATGTATTATTAGATTGTTGAATGACTAATTAAGCATAAGATGCTCAAAAAAGATGACTCCAATGTTCACAGAGTTGGTATCCTCAAGAAATTGCACTCTGGTGAAGGGGCTCAAACAATCCACCCCAGGTTGCTCCAAATTGATCTCCTGCTCCATTCAGAAGATTTTGAGCCTAGGACAATGAATGAAAACCCTGGAGGAGAAGGAGAAACTCCTGCCTTTCCTTTAAACATCTTGCTTTTCTCTTAATCAAATATATGTATTTATGTATATATATATATATATACTTACACTCTTAAAACTCTATCTTCCCCTAATCTAGGACTGATTTTTAACCCTTTTCCCCTAGAAGGACGTATAAAGGGAAATTAAATCTACTTTCACTTTCAGAATAAAAATGAATCATTCCTCCTTTCCGTGGTAAGAACACCACCTCTTTCCCTTTCACTCCAGACCCCATGTCTCGTGTTTTACCACTGAATATAAGTCATTGGTCTGCTCCAGTTATCTCAGAATGTAACACCATGTAAATTCTCTATATTTATGTTATTAAATTTGGACTTTTCTCTTACTAATAATTTCTAATGTTAATTTGTCCAGACTGTAAAGAAATTCACAAAAATGGGCCAATCTTTCCTTGGCTCCAACACCGACTGGCAGATTATTTTGAACTGAAAACAATGAAGTCCTTGAAGGCCAAGGAGAAGCTTTTTCCCTAAATGTTTTACCTTTACCCTAATCAAAGAAAGGATACTGTTCATTCCTAGAAGAATGCTGTTTGGGAAAGTCACTATCCATCTATAACAATGTCATATCTGAGAAACCCACCTATACTCTCATTGTAAAGATAAAGTCATCCCCTCTTCATTATGCGAAGCCCCTTTTCTGTCTCCTCAATGCCTTCAAACCCCTATTTTATACCCCAATATAAGATTTAAACCTGGCTCTCCCTGCTTTAGGACATACAAAAACACAGTAGCTCCTCAGAGCCTCTTATTAAATTAATCTCTTTCCTCTTTCAACTCATCTGATGCTGCTTTAATTTCTCAATCAGCCGAAGAAGAACCTGGGGAGAGGGGTGGATAATTTCCCCCTGAGCCCCAACCCTTAAAATGTGTTCAAATGGATGAAATGTGTTCACACTTAAAAGCAATCTAAACTCAAAATTAAAAGAGAGGAAGAAACATTCCTAATTATTTAGTCATTCATTTTTGCTTTTTTAGCCCAGTCCCAGGTCTTGAACCTGGTCCTTGGGCCCCACTTGGTTCACACTCTAGTGTCACCCCCCCTAAGACACAAGGGCACAACCCTTAGTTTAAAATTAAAACAATGAAATACTACATTTTTTCCTCTCTGAAATTCACAAATGTTTCCTAATGCGATAATATTTAATGCTAACTTTAAAGAGAATCCCTCACCCTATTTCATATTAGAGGAACTTCAAGTTTAAGAAAGTAGTTTGTTGAGTGAACTCCTTAAAAATTATTAGAAATCATGTTGGGTCCAGAAAAAGGTGAGTTTATTAGACTTATTGTAATAAGGTAGAACATGACCTTGACAGAGTTTCAGTAATATCTCAGAATGGGAAATTAAAACAGGGTATTTTTAGAGTCCTAATGAGCTGGGTGATTTTTTAAGCAGCATTTACAAAGTAGAGAACTTTTGTGGATTGAGCACTGTGGATGACATAATAATTTTGGATTGTTGGGGACAATGAGACAAGTGAGTCATGATTTGTGTATGTTAACCCTAATAATTAAGCTGATTTATTGTTTCATAAAAATAAATGAAGCAGCTAAGTTTTACTTTTTTCAGTATTACTTGTTAAAGAGATGAGTATATTCTTCAACCTAGAATTGTTTAGCTCAGGGATAAGAAGTATGCTGAGTATGAACATTTTTTAACTTGGGGAAAGTATTACTGGTACTGTTTAAAAAAAGGATAGAAATATATTTGGATTTCAATTCTCTCATCTCAGATCTTAAATATTCCTAATTTTATAGAATCCGAGGAGAGAGATTACATGTGCTCAGCCCAGGATTAATCTCCACTACTTAGTAGTATAGTACTGTTAGGGTCACCAGAGAACAGGGACGATGACTAATCCTTTGGAAACCAGGAAACTGTTTCTGACTGATTGAATCTTGGAATAGCACAGTTAGCCTAATATTTGGTTCTAACTGGTTAACCACAGAACATTTGGTAAATTATTACCAAGTTTTCCTGTTCAAAACAGATGACTAAACTGCAGCACAATGCATTTTGCTTAAAAGAATTGGGTTCCTTAGAATATAAAAAAACCTGTACATAAACTGTATGGGGTGACTAAACCTCATTGACTACCACCGACTTTGTGTCTGTGCAGAGTGCCTTTGCTCTTAATAAAGCTTACTTTGTGTTATGGTAGAAGACCTTTTCCCTGACCCCAATGTAAAAGTGAGTCTGCCAGGAATTTCCCACAGTACTACAGAGGCTGTAGCTATACAAGCATCTGTCCCTACTCTGTAGCTGTACATAACTGATAAGAGTTGCTAGTAGAAACCACATGCAGCCAAGGAGGTGAATCCCTACCTCAAAGTATAAGAGGAGCTCCCCTAAACCCCCCGTTGCTCAGTTTTGGATAACAATACCCCTGAGTCAGTACCCGGTACAATAAAGTGATTTTCTCTACTTGAGTGTGCAGCTGTCAGTCTTCTCACCATCTGGAGGCTCTACCATAACAGTGTTACCATCTGGAGACTCTGTCAAATTCTTCTGCAGATGGCTCCAAGGACCCGCTAGGGGTCATCTCTCATCACCTCTATGAGGCAGTGTAGACTCAGATTCTATGCCAATGGTGTCATCCAAGAATTGAAAATTTTTAATGAATAAACTAAGAGTCTCCATGCTAAAAGTACTCAGAATGAGTACACTGGGCATTTTCATTATTTTTGTCCAGTCACAGTGATGACAATCCTAGCAGAACATAGGATGGAACAAGCAAAATGTGAATGTTAAACCAGTTTGAGTATACTGTAAAAAAAAATCAATCCAGCTATTCCACAACCAAATCCACCACTAAATCCAAAAACAGATATGAAAAAAAAACCTTATTGACCACTACAGAATCTTGATGAGCTTAATATATCAAAGATGTATATTTCTCCCTGTACTCCTAGCACATTCACCACCTCCCTCAGTTACAACCGTAAAGTTTCATCTCACCATTGTTTCAAAATCAAGTTATGATAAATTCCACATTTCAAGTATGATGTGTATTCTCTACATCATATCCAGTTGTAGCTGCTCGTCATCCAAGGAATTCATATATTACCTAATTATGCCTATAGTAATGATGTGTAATAAATGACTCCTAAACTCAATAGCTTAATACAACAAATATTTCTGTACTCACTGCAGTTTGATATAGTTTTTTCCCAAGTATGTTCACATTTTAGTGGTCCATAGAACATGTGCACTCCTTGACAGTTTGCGAGAGCAGAGGAACAAAAGCCAACTGTGTAACATTTGAAGTCTTTACATATAAACATTCACATTCCACTGACCAAAGCAGGTCACATTGTCATATGCTCACATCATAAAGCAAAACCATATTCAAAGTCATTGGGATGGGAAATAAACTATCACAAGGAAAAAGTGGAAAAGGAATTATTCCTGAAATCATGAAACTTAATAGTTTATTAATTAATTACGGTCAGGCAGATAGCTCTGTAAAGACTGCCCACCAGTATGGTATTGGGTGAGCTTTATTTTTCTAAAGAAAGGAATGAAAGAGAAGAAGGAAGAAGCATATCTTTATTTAGTTGCTCATTCTGGAGCCAAGCCTTGAACTGGGTCCTTGGGTTATATGTAGTTCACGCACCAGTGTCTCAGTTGCCTGAGCCACAAGGGTGTGCCCTTGGGTGGGCTTTTCATAACCATGACCCTTGAGTAGGTGGGTCTGGTTTGCATGTACTTGTTACCAAAGAGGTTTGTGTTCAGGTCTTCAGCTCTGAAAGAGGCAAGTAAAGGGATGATTTTGTAGGAGAGAAACCGGCCGCCATTTTGCCACCGCCATTTTCCTACTGCCACTTTCCCACAGCCATGAAAATCATCGGAATGCAGAAAGGGGAGAAGGGAGCTGCCTGCCATTCTAGTAGCCATGACAACCGCTGAGTTAATAGACACAAACTTCTCTAATTATTTGCAAGTGGATCTTATGTATATTATGTCTATGTGGAAAATTTACAATTAACATTGAACTCCTGCTTGTCACTCCCGCCTTAATTTGCACCCCTTTGTCTCTCAAAATGCACAGACAACTGATAAGATACAAACTTTCCTAGTTATTTGCAACCAAAGAAATCTTATGTATGTTACAATTAATTTGGGATCCTGCTTGTCACTCCCACTTTAATTTACACCTTTTTACCTCCCTAAACCTATAAAAGTGTACCTCCATTTTCATTCAGGGCTCAGTCTTATGGAGCGAACTACAACTGGGCCCGTGTGTAATGAATCTGCCTATAATACTTCCAAAAGAGCATATGCTTGGCTTTTGTCAACTAGGAGAGCTGTAACAATTTAAGATGTTAATACTGGTACACCTCTGGTAAATCAGGCTGCTAGGATACAGGCCATTGTAACAGCCTGTAGACTCTGGGTTGACACCTGAGATGGGGTCTAAAAAAAAGCAGTCATGCCCTGGTTAAGTTTGTGTTTTATCCCAGAATAGTCCATGTACAGCCCAAGGACCTGGGTTTGGAAAACCAGGGGTGGACACGTGTGGGAAATGGGGTCAGGGGGCGGGCAACTAAAAGGAACAGCTTAATAAATAAATAAATAC